>JALDNG010001246.1:0-63443 GCA_024349245.1 Neodontobutis hainanensis
TATGCACATCTTGTGTGGGAAAGTTGAATTTTGACCCAAAGCAGTGCATCCCCAGTAGACTGGAATAACAGAGACATAGTCAGTAAACCTGCACTGGTAGAACCTCTATCTCTCTATTCTGAGAAGTACATGCCTGAAAACAAAAATGAAAAGCAGCAACAGGGACCAGAGTGGAACGGCCTCTTTCATGGTCTTCATCAGCACTAGAACTTGTTTCCACAGGTTAGGATGGGACATAATGAGGCGCACTAGACGAAGCAAAGCGAAAGACATGCAGCACCGCCAGCATACTGCCACCTGTCGTCAGGTGCTCCATACAACTGGTACACAAAGAACCTTCAGCGTTGTGGGACAATTCTTTAGATTACATTTAGGACACCCACATTACCTTGTAATAACAATGATGAAGTCCAGCAGATTATTAAACTCTCTGAAGTAATCAAATGAATGTATTATTTACTTGAGCACCATCTCCGTGAAGAAGATATAGCATCGATGAAAATGTTACTGATCAGGAGTAACTTCATCCACCAGAGAGGCTGTGAGAAAAGACACAAAGGAAAAGGAAATCAGGAAATAAATCTTTGTATTTACTTTATAGATGTATTATACTGTGCTGTTCAGTGCATATTTTCATTTCATGGGCTTTAAAATAAGTAGGTAAATTTCTAAAACTTAAGGGTGCATAATTAAAATAATCTTGCATTCTTCCAGGCATTCTTGCATTATCTTAAGCATTTACACCTGGAACACTGAACCAAATAAATGATACGGTTTATGATATCACTGCACTGTCCCAACTTTAAGCCCCCGGGTCAGAACCAATCCCACAGAAACTGAAACTAGACAACATGTGTGAGGAATGTAATGAGCCTGCTCTGTGCCAAATCAACAGTGGCCATGACGTATTCCACAAACCAGTTCTAATTATACACTTGTGCTCATAAGTACATATCCTGGAAGAATTTGGAAATTTTGGGAGTTTTTTGGGAGTTGAGAATATGAATGAACTTTTTATTCATAGTTAGTGGTTTGGTGAAGCCATTTATTATAAAAACATTTGTGTTTACTCTTTTAAAATGATAATGACAACAGACACTATCCAAATGAACTTGTTTAAAAGATTACACAAACAACTACAAGGTTAAGACAACATTGCCCAATCAATGATGCAATTCACAGCTACATATGCTGCACTATTCCAGACGCTAGTGAGACTTGAACATGCATATTGAGTGTTCTCTGTCTCAGGCCTGTCTTGTGGTGAATAAATCTTCTGCTCTAAGTCATGCATTCTGTGTCTTTCAGTCTATCTTGTCTCAAATCCAATCGGCTAAATAGAGGTGGTCAGCAGCTTTCTACAACAGTGAGGTCCAAAGCGTCACTAGTACCTCTAGTACTACACAAAATATCTACTAGAAGTACTAGTGTGCTCAAAAATGTGCACTGGTAATAGTAGCTTTCCATAGAAGGGTTAACTAAGAATCCCCATGTGTCTCACCTGTTGGTAATGTTCCATAGCGATCACAAAAATACTTAAGAAATTCACAAAAAGGATCACTCGGTCGAAGCAGTCGGTGGCAACATATTTTTGAGGTGTTCCCTGAAATAGGCATAGACTTTTCGCCGGATCTCTATTTGAGCGCTGTCAGATGGAGGCCGTCTGTGGGACCTAATATAAGAACTGAAAAGATGCAGTTTTTCAAAATGTGATTTTACTGTAGTTCAGACACCTGCTAATAAACCAGCAGCTGTAATAATCTTTCTGAGGCTATGTCCAAATTTATTTACACAGCATTGTATTTTTCTATTCCTAAAAGTCCCTATTGATATATTATTTGAAAAAGTAAGGTCATGAACACAAAGAACACAGTAATACAGTTAAGTCTCTGTCTAACCTCATTTCAAAGTAGACTTTTTGTAAGAATCTAGTTGCTTGTTCTTTTAAAAGAACTGCAACTTGTATTCTATCTTCTTGTTCTTCATGCTGCTGCTGCTCATGAACATCGAGAACTGGGTACTAATCACTACAGCACACACGTTCGTCATGACAAATGCTCCGAGCTGATGTGAAAGAAGAGCAGTCACTTTAAAACCACAACATAAAAGACAGGAAGTAAAAGAAGAATAAGAAAAAACAGACAGCTTCAGTGAATGTCAGTCTGAGGAGTGTTCAAATGAGTATCTGAGTTTGGGAAAAGAGGCCAGTGGGTTTCAGTATCACAAAGAGAGCTTGGGGTACGCAGTTAGCTTTGTTTCCGTTGTCATTTAAAAAAAATACTCCAGAGCACCTGTACGAAAGCGGCTGTACTTTAAGAACTACAGGACAGAGACACGTAATGAGACCTGTACCCTGCCAAATGGCCTTTAGTAGCTTAGATCATTCATTTGTAGGCTTCACCCTGTTCTTGAGATTTGTTCTTTTAGAACATTTTTCAGTTAATGTAAAAAAGATTTGGTGAAAATCCTCTTAAGTAGGGTTTAAGTAGATATTTCTACACAAGAAGCTTCATGAATGAGGCGACCATTCTTTTTCCTAAGTCCAAAAGTAATTTCTCACCACATGTAACAAAAATGGGAACTAAAAGAAAAATAAGGTGTGCCCCAATCTCTCACGTCTCTGATCTACCGCTCGACAACAGAATGTAGAACAAATTTACACAACTGATGATTTAAAACGCAACACTATCAAGTTGGTGAGAATTCATCAATCAAGTGAGAACTATGTATACACTTTCTGGTGTTAATGATATTGATTTTGCTGTTCATTTAAAAACCAGTGTATGCAAAAATTTTCACCAAAATAAAAAGGCATTATGAATTAGTTTTTCTTTCTCTTTTGACTTTGATTTGAAATTTCGCCAAATACAGCTTTCAGGGTATATACTAAAGCTTAAGGGTATATCTTTGCCTCTGTAAAATATAAAAATCGAATACTTACCACAGTCACAACTATAAAAATAAAAACTCCAAAAGAAAAGGCATCCATGACAAAATACATGATTTCTGACCATCCTTCCAGTGTGATGACCTGAGGATTTTCAAATGAAAAATACACAGATCAATAAAGAGTTCAAAGACAAATCTGTTCAGGTGAGTAGATACTCGAGATATTAAAAAAAAAAAAAAAGTGCATGTACATAATTATTCAAAGCCTTTGCCATAACACTCAAAATTGAGCTCAGACACGGTTGTGTTCAAAAATTACATACCCTGGCAGAATTTTTGTTTTTTTGGCCATTTTCCAAAGAATATGAATGATAACATAAAAACTTTTTTCCAGCTCATTACTGTTTTTTTTTTTTTAATAAATTTTAACGTTTAATTTAAACTTTTTAAAGTTTTTATTGTGGGGTATTGTTTGTAGAATTTTGAGACAAATTATGAATTTAATCAATTTTGGGAAAAGGCTGTAACATAAAATGTGGAAAAAGTGAAGCACTGTGAATATGTTTCTGATGCACTGTACAAGTGATCATACTGTTTACATAATTATTTATTGTTTTATTTGTCCTGTGTGTGTATTGTGTATGTAAAGCATCCTCTGAAAAGCGCTATTTAAATTTGATTTATTATTATTACTCACCTGAAATATAGCTATCCAAGCATAACCAATGTCGTCAAAGTTAATGATTCCTTCATAAGGGTTCTCGTCTCCACGTTGACACTCTCTGTACAAACTGTTCCAGTTCACACAGTCGTGAGAGTCATTAAACGAAGCCAGGGCCTGACTCTCAGGTAAAACCATGCACTGGGTGTTGTTTTTGACTGTAGATGGTACGTTACTGCAATGCTGACCATCGTTGTCAAATGGTGAACAGATGAAGGGTGAGTTGTTAGGGTCAGAGTAGAAAGGATGCATGGTCCTGTTGTACTGTCTGAGGAGAGACATAGAGACATACACACTTTAATACTTTTTGTCTGTAGACAATGAAGACAAAACCAATCATCTGATAAATACAGAAGTCTAGCAATACTTTTAGAAAGCAACAGCCAAATGTGAGACTAAAGCCATTGCTTAATGCTTATAGGTCCAGTTGCATAATATATATTTAACATGTGTTGACGCTGCAACTCTCTATATCCATATCACAAAAGACTGCTGGAAATGCAACATTGTTAGTATTCCATTTATCTTTCAGACTTTGAATGACCAAATCAAACATTTGTGCCCAGATTGGATATAAAGGTATGTTGGTTTGCTGAGTGACAGATCAAGTTTATGTAGGATTCCTTAAGTCTTTGGCGAGTGTGGTTGAAAAAATAAATATATTATTGTGGAATAAGTTTGAGAGAAAACAACAGATGTCTTTTGGTGATTTATTTAAGGAAAAAGGAAAAAAGAATTCAGAGACATCTTTTGCAAAAGGAGGAATGGAAAATACAACTCTGTCCGTGTACAGAGCTGCATGAACAGTCCCCATGTTAACTAGGCAGGCTTAGAATTTATACTGAAATCACAGCAGATAAGAAAAATTAAACACTGGCTCTCAGGAGTGAGCCATCTAACATGAAAGACAATTTTATCAGTTTGAAAACAGTACACACAGATGGTGCGCACATCATTATGCTGCGGTCAAGGACAGCACAGAGCATGTGAAAGAGGAAAATATGATTTTCCCATTACAATTCCCTCCTTTTGATCAAACACAATTGATCAACCAAAATCAATCAAAACTCAATTAGGATACAAAACATAAATCAAATTAACCTTAACTTTGTGAGTTGTACTAAAGTTTGTGGTGCCGAAAAACCCAGCCGAGGGCTGACTAAATCAAGTAGAAACATTTCATACTATCAGTAGCTGACCTAACGCTGGGAAAAGAACACCACAGCCCCTCCCTCACAGGCGGCGTAACTCACTAGGGTTAAACATAAGCATTAGATGAAAAATATTCACAAAACAAATTAGTTTGTAAAACTTAAAAACCTTCAAGTCAATTAAGACTTTAAATCAAAGAAAGCATTATAGAAAAATTTAAAAACACCACATGTAAGTCCACAATTTTAGCCTTAGCGTGTCTAAAATAACAAAAATTAAAATTATCAGGTTTAAAAGTTGATTAGCTGTGATTGCTTCGTGACTATATTTCACAATTACTATTTCAAAAGAAAATTACATGTGGATTACACAGACATAGGAACATACTTAGTCATACTTAGTCTTCTTCAAATAGATGAGCAAATAAAACAGAATTAACAGAATCTGTTATGTTCTGGTCGGATAACCCAAACGCAGGCACACACGTACAGTTCACAAAAACAAGTTTATTTAAATGATCAACTTATAACTGTCGGTTCCTTCGGGATAACGAGGGGTAGCAGGGTCCGGACCGGGTTGAGCTGGAGCGTGGAGCTGAAGGACCGGCGAGGCTCAGGGATGACCGAGGAGGCGAGAACCGGACTGGAGGTAGGGCGGGAAGGATCTGCGGTGAACAAAGGAAACAGGTAAGTACATACATAAATCCAAACTCTACGAACGCGACGTATTACTAACTGTCGTCAATGTTACGATCTGGCGTCGAGGAGCAGGCTGCGGTGCTTCTTATTCCCTCTTGATTGACTAGAGCTTGGTCGCAAGCAGTGATTGAAATGCTCTGGCCAGAGGATCACACTCCTTATTTAGATGAATATTAAAGTCTCCAACTAGAAGGATGTTATCAGCATGGGTTATTAAGTCCGAGAGGAAAACTCCAAACTCATCCAAGAAAGAAGAGTAGGGACCCGGAGGGCGATAGATTACAGCTAAATAAAATGGCTTCCTTCTGTTTATTTGAGAAGAAATATGTTTAATGAGTAACACTTCGAAAGAGTTAAATTTCGGCTGTGATGATGTACCTGTAAAGCAAAATGCAGCTTTATAAATGGCTGCAACACCACCACCAAGTTTCGGTCGACCTACCTGTGCATACGCATAATCAGGGGAGAGGCTTCATTTAGTGGCAGAAAAACATTTGGCCTAAGCCACGTTTCACAAAGACAAAGTAAATCCAAGCTATGAGAAGCAATAAGATCATTAATTAGGAGTGCTTTGGAGGATAGAGACCGCACATTCAGGAGACCGATCTTCAGTCTTGATGTAGAGCAGACATTTGAAGGCTGGTCCAGTGGAGAGATAGCGACAGGAAAAGTTGTCGAGCTCTAACAGTTCTGCTTGGTTTAAAAGATTGCCTCTGAGTTATAATAACATGAGGACAGGATGCTTTTGGGTCACTGACTCTGTGAGTTTTCAGATGTGTTTGAGGACTAAATAACAGATTTAGGCAGTAGACATAAGGATAACACGGCCTAACCAGACAACTAAAAGCTTCTACATTATCCAGTTCCACACCCGCACTATCATGACTAGCAGGTTCTCTAATTCCTGCGACCTGCTGAGATTCCTTGTGTCAAATGCACCGAATGCACCTGTCTATATTACTAGACAAAATGGCAGCACCATGTCCAGTAGGATGCAGGCCGTCTGCCCTCAGCAGGCCTGGGCGGCCCCAGAAAGAAGGCCAGTTATCCACGAAACCATAACCTTTCTGACTACAATGCCGGGCCAGCCACCGGTTCATGGAAACTAATCTGCTATACTGTTCATCACTACCCCTTACGGGGAGGGGGCCAGAGACAATTAATCGATGCCGACTCATCTTGTTCCCTAGTTCAAGAGTCCTGGCTAGGCTATCTTTGGTTACCTCTGACTGCCTCATTCTCACATTATTGGTGCCGACATGAATAACTATCTGCTTGTATGTAGTGCCAGTATGTGTCTGAGGAAACTCTCCCTCCCTGTGTGATGTCAGCACCCTAAGATTAGCCTCTATGTCGGAAGCTCTGGCCCCCGGTAAACAGTGGACAATGGCTGGCGTCTCGAGTCTAACATTGCGGGTAATGGAGTCTCCTATCTATTTGTGGCCTCTGCCTCCTCTGGTCTCTCTGCCTCCTCTTCCTCCTCTGCTTCCTCTCGTCTCTCTGTGGCCTCTGCCTCCTCTGGTCTCTCTGTCTCCTCTGCCTCCTCTGGTCTCTCTGCCTCCTCTGCTTCCTCTCGTCTCTCTGTGGCCTCTGCCTCCTCTGCTCTCTCTCTCTCCCCTGCCTCCACTGGTCTCTCTGCCTTCTCTGCCTCCTCTGCTCTCTCTACCTCCACTGGTCTCTCTGTGACCTCTGCAATCCTCTAGTCTCTCTGTGGCCTATGCCTCCTCTGGATTCTCTCATGGCCTCTGCCTCCTCTAGACTCTCTGCCTCCCCTGCTTTCTCTCGTCTCTCTGTCTCGTCTGCCTCCTCTGGTCTCTCTGCCTCCTCTGCCTCCTCTGGATTCTCTGTGGCCTCTGCCTCCTCTGGTCTCTCTGTGGCCTCTGTCTTCTCTTGTCTCTCTGCCTCCTCTGCCCCCTCTGGTCTCTCTGTCTCTACTGGTCTCTCTGCCTGTGCCTCCTCTGGTCTCTCTGTGGCCTCTGCCTCCTCTGCTCTCTCTGTCTCCCCTGCCTCCACTGGTCTCTCTGCCTTCTCTGCCTCCTCTGCTCTCTCTACCTCCACTGGTCTCTCTGTGACCTCTGCAATCCTCTGGTCTCTCTGTGGCCTATGCCTCCTCTGGTCTCTCTGCGGCCTCTGCCTCCTCTGGTCTCTCTGGCCTCTGCCTCCTCTGGTCTCTCTGTGGCCTCTGCCTTCTCTGATATCTCTGTGGCCGCTGCCTCCCCTGGTCTCTCTGTGTCATCTGCCTTTTCTTTTCTCTCTGCCTCCTCTGCCTCCTCTGGTCTCTCTATGGCCTCTGCCTCCTCTGGACTCTCTGCCTCCTCTGGTCTTTCTGTGGCCTCTGCCTCCTCTGGTCTCTCTACCTCCTCTGCCTCCTCTGGTCTGTCTGTGTCCTCTGCCTCCTCTGGTCTCTCTGTGGCCTCTGCCTCTTCTGGTCTCTCTGTCTCCTATGCCTCCACTGGTCTCTCAGTGGCCTTTGACTCCACTCGTCTCTCTGTGGCCTCTGCCTCCTCTGCTCTTTCTCTGGCCTCTTCCTCCACTAGTCTCTCTGACTTATCTGTCTCCTCTAGTCTCTCTGTCGCCTCTCCCTCCTCTGGTCTCTCTGTGGCCTCTGCCTCCTCTAATCTCTCTGCCTTCTCTGCCTGCTTTAGTTTCTCTATGGCCTCTGCCTTTACTGGACTCTCTGTGACTTATTCCTCCTCTAGTCTCTCTCTGGCCTCTGCCTCCTCTGGTCTCTCTGCCTCCTCTGCCCTCTCTGCTCTCTCTGTGGCTTCTGACTCATCTGGACTCTCTGCCTCCTCTGGTCTTTATGTGGCCTCTGCTTCCTATAGTCTCCCTGCCCCGTTGCCTCCTCTGAACTCTCGGTGGCCTCTGGCTTCTCTGGTCTCTCTGCCCCATTGCCTCCTCTGGTTACTCTGTTGCCTATGCCTCCTCTGGTCTCTCTGCGGCCTCGGCCTCCTCTGGTCTCTCTGTGAACTTTGCCTCGTCTGATCTCTCTGTGGCCTCTGCCTCCTCTCGTCTCTCTGTGTCGCCTGCCTCCACTGGTCTCTCTGCCTTCTCTGCCTCCTCTGGTCTCTCTACCTCCACTGGTCTCTCTGTGAACTCTGCCTCCTCTGGTCTCTCTTTGGCCTATGCCTCCTCTGGATTCTCTGTGGCCTCTGCCTCCTCTGGTCTCTCTGTCTTCTATGCCTCCACTCGTCTCTCTGTGGCCTCTGCCTCCTCTGCTCTCTCTCTGGCCTCTAGCTCCACTAGTCTCTCTGACTTATCTGTCTCCTCTAGTCTCTCTGTCGCCTCTTCCTCCTCTGGTCTCTCTGTGGCATCTGCCTCCTCTATTCTCTATGCCTTCTCTGCCTCCTCTTGTCTCTCTGTGGCCTCTGCCTTTACTGGACTCTCTGTGGCCTCTGTCTCCACTGGTCTCTCTGTCACTTATGCCTCCTCTGGTCTCTCTCTGGCCTCTGCCTCCTCTGGTCTCTCTGCCTCCTCTGCCTCCTCTGGTCTCTCTGTGGCCTATGCCTCCTCTGGATTCTCTGTGGCCTCTGCCTCCTCTGGTCTCTCTGTCTCCTCTGCCTCCTCTTTTATCTCTGTAGCCTCTGCCTCCTCTGGTCTCTCTGTGGCCTCTGCCTCCTCTTGTCTCTCTATTCCTCTATCTCCTCTGGTCTTTCTGTCTTTCTGCCCCCTCTGAACTCTCGGTGGCCTCTTCCCCCTATGGTCTAACTGTGGCCTTTGCCTCTTCTGCGCTATATATCTCCTCTGCCTCCCCTGGTCTCTCTGTGGCCTCTGCCTCCTCTGGCCTCTCTAGTCTCTCTGCCTCCACTAGTGTCTCTATTGCCTCTGCCTCCTCTGGACTGTCTGTGGCCTCTGACTCTTCTGGTCTCTTTCTCTCCTCTGCCTCCTCTAGTCACTCTGTGGCCTCTGCCTCCTCTGGACTCTCTGCCTCCTCTGGTCTCTCTTTGGCATCTGCCTCCTTTGGTCTCTCTGCCTCCGCTGCTCTAACTGCCTCCTCTGGTCTCTCTGTGGCCGCTGCCCCCTCTGGTCTCTCTGTGGCATCTGCCTTTTCTGGTCTCTCTGCCTCCTCTGCCTCCTCTGGTCTCTCTGTGGCCTCTGCCTCCTCTGGTCTTTTGTGGCCTCTGCCTCCTCTGGTCTCTCTTTGGCCTCTACCTCCTCTAGCCTCTCTGTGGCCTCTGCCTCCTCTGGACTCTCTATTCCTCTATCTCCTCTGGTCTCTCTGTGGCCTCTGTCTCCTTTGGTCTCTCTGCCTCCTCTGCATCCTCTCGTCTCTCTGCCTCCTCTTGGCTCTCTGTCTTTCTGCCTCCTCTGAACTCTCGGTGGCCTCTTCCCCTCTGGTCTATTGTGGCCTCTTCCTCTTCTGCTCTCTCTATCTCCTCTGCCTCCTCTCGTCTCTCTGTGGCCTCTGCCTCCTCTGGTCTCTCTGTGGCCTCTGCCTTCTCTTGACTCTCTGCCTCCTCTGACCCCTCTAGTCTCTCTGCCTCCACTGCTCTCTTTTTGCCTCTGCCTCCTCTAGTCACTCTGTGGCCTCTGCCTCCTCTGGACTCTCTGCCTCCTCTGGTCTCTTTGTGGCCTCTGCCTCCTCTGGTCTCTCTGCCTCCGCTGCTGTAACTGCCTCCTCTTGTCTCTCTTTGGCCTCTGCCTCCTTTGGTCTATCTGTGGCCTCTGCCTCCTCTGGTTCCTCTGTGGCCTCTATCTGCTCTGGCCTCTCTGTGGCCTCTGCCTCCTCTGGACTCTCTGCCTCCTCTGGTCTTTTGTGGCCTCTGCCTCCTCTGGACTCTCTGCCTCCTCTGCTCCCTCTGCTCTCTGCCTCCACTGGTCTCTCAATTGCCTCTGCCTCCTCTGGTCTCTTTGTCTCCTCTGCCTCCTCTAGTCACTCTGTGACCTCTGCCTCTTCTGGTCTCTCTGTGGCCTCTGCCTCCTCTGGACTCTCTGCCTCCTCTAGTCTTTCTGTGGCCTCTGCCTCCTCTAGACTCTCTGCCTCCCATGCATCCTCTCGTCTCTATGTCGTCTGCCTCCTCTGGTCTCTCTGCCTCCTCTGCCTCCTCTGGTCTCTCTGTGGCCTCTGCCTCCTCTGGTCTCTCTGTGGCCTCTGTCTTCTCTTGTCTCTCTGTCTCCTCTGCCCCTCTGGTCTCTCTGTTTCTACTGGTCTCTCTATTGCCTGTGCCTCCTCTGGTCTCTCTGTTGCCTCTGCCTCATCTCGTCTCTCTGCCTCCTCTGCTTCCTCTCGTCTCTCTGTGGCCTCTGCCTCCTCTGCTTTCTCTGTCTCCCCTGCCTCCTCTCGTCTCTCTGTGGCCTCTGTCTCCTCTGGTCTCTCTGTCTCCTATGCCTCCACTGGTCTCTCAGTGGCCTTTGACTCCACTCGTCTCTCTGTGGCCTCTGTCTCCTCTGCTCTCTCTCTGGCCTCTACCTCCACTAGTCTCTCTGACTTATCTGTCTCCTCTAGACTCTCTGTCGCCTCTTCCTCCTCTGGTCTCTCTGCGGCCTCTGCCTGCTCTAGTCTCTCTGCCTTCTCTGCCTCCTCTTGTCTCTCTGTGGCCTCTGCCTTTACTGGTCTCTCTCTGGCCTCTGCCTCCTCTGGTCTCTCTGCCTCCTCTGCCTCCTCTGGTCTCTCTGTGGCCTCTGACTCCTCTGGACTCTCTGCCTCCTCTGGTCACTCTGTGACCTCTGCTTCCTCTGGTCTCTCTGTGGCCTCTGCCTCCTCTTGTCTCTCTATTCCTCTATCTCCTCTGGGTTCTCTGTCTTTCTGCCTCCTCTGAACTCTCGGTGGCCTCTTCCCCTCTGGTCTAACTGTGGCCTTTGCCTCTTCTGCGCTCTATATCTCCTCTGCCTCCTCTGGTCTCTCTGTGGCCTCTGCCTCCTCTGGTCTCTCTGTGGCCTCTGCCTCCTCTGGCCTCTCTAGTCTCTCTGCCTCCACTAGTCTCTCTATTGCCTCTGCCTCCTCTGGTCTGTCTGTGGCCTCTGACTCCTCTGGTCTCTTTGTCTCCTATGCCTCCTCTAGTCACTCTGTGGCCTCTGCCTCCTCTGGACTCTCTGCCTCCTCTGGTCTCTCTGTGGCCTCTGCCTCCTCTGGTCTCTCTGCCTCCGCTGCTCTAACTGCCTCCTCTGGTCTCTCTGTGGCCGCTGCCTCCTCTGGTCTCTCTGTGGCATCTGCCTTTTCTGGTCTCTCTGCCTCCTCTGCCTCTTCTGGTCTCTCTGTGGCCTCTGCCTCCTCTGGTCTTTTGTGGCTTCTGCCTCCTCTGGTCTCTCTGTGGCCTCTACCTCCTCTAGCCTCTCTGTGGCCTCTGCCTCCTGTGGACTCTCTATTCCTATAACTCCTCTGGTCTCTCTGTGGCCTCTGTCTCCTTTGGTCTCTCTGCCTCCTCTGCATCCTCTCGTCTCTCTGCCTCCTCTGGGCTCTCTGTCTTTCTGCCTCAACTGAACTCTCGGTGGCCTCTTCCCCTCTGGTCTAACTGTGGCCTCTTCCTCTTCTGCTCTCTCTATCTCCTCTGCCTCCTCTCGTCTCTCTGTGGCCTCTGCCTCCTCTGGTCTCTCTGTGGCCTCTGCCTTCTCTTGACTCTCTGCCTCCTCTGCCTCCTCTAGTCTCTCTGCCTCCACTGCTCTCTTTTTGCCTCTGCCTCCTCTAGTCACTCTGTGGCCTCTGCCTCCTCTTGACTCTCTGCCTCCTCTGGTCTCTTGGTGGCCTCTGCCTCCTCTGGTCTGTCTGCCTCCGCTGCTCTAACTGCCTCCTCTGGTCTCTCTGTGGCCTCTGCCTCCTCTGGTCTTTCTGTGGCCTCTGCCTCCTCTGGTCTCTCTGTGGCCTCTACCTCCTCTGGCCTCTCATTGGCCTCTGCCTCCTCTGGACTCTCTGCCTCCTCTGGTCTTTTGTGGCCTCTGCCTTCTATGGTCTCTCTGCCTCCTCTGCTCCCTCTGCTCTCTGCCTCCACTGGTCTCTCAATTGCCTCTGCCTCCTCTGGTCACTCTGTGGCCTCTGCCTCCTCTGGTCTCTTTGTCTCCTCTGCCTCCTCTAGTCACTCTGTGGGCTCTGCCTCCTTTGGTCTCTCTGTCTCCTCTGCCTCCTCTCCTCTAACTGCCTCGTCTGGTCTCTCTGCCTCCTCTGCTTCCTCTCGTCTCTCTGTGGCCTCTGCCTAAACTGCTCTCTCTGTCTCCCCTGCCTCTACTGGTCTCTCTGCCTTCTCTGCCTCCTCTGCTCTCTCTACCTCCATTGGTCTCTCTGTGGCCTCTGCCTATTGTGGTCTCTCTGTGGCCTCTGCCTTCTCTGGTCTCTCTGTGGCCACTGCCTCCTCTGGTCTCTCTGTGGCATCTGCCTTTTCTGGTCTCTCTGCCTCTTCTGGTCTCTCTGTGGCCTCTGCCTCTTCTGGTCTCTCTGTGGCCTCTGCCTCCTCTGGATTCTCTGTCTCCTCTGGTCTTTGTGTGGCCTCTGTCTCCTCTAGTCTCTCTACCTCCCCTGCTTCCTCTCGTCTCTCTGTGTCCTCTGCCTCCACTGGTCTCTCTGTGGCCTCTGCCTCCTCTGGTCTTTTGTCTCCTCTGCCTCCTCTAGTCACTGTGTGGCCTCTGCCTCCTTTGGTCTCTCTGCCATCTCTGCCTCCTCTGCTTTAACTTCCTCCTCTGGTCTCTCTGTCTCTCTGCCTCATCTGGTCTCTCTGTGGCCTCTGCCTCCTCTGGTCTCTCTGCTTCCTTTGCCTCCACTGGTCTCTCTATTGCCTCTGCCTCCTCTGGTCTCTCTGTGGCCTATGCCTCCTCTGGTCTCTCTGTCTCTCTGCCTCATCTGGTCTCTCTGTGGCCTCTGCATCCTCTGGTCTCTCTGAAGCCTCTGCCTTCTCTGCTCTCTCTGTGGCCGCTGCCTCCACTTGTCTCTCTGTGGCATTTGCCTTTTCTGGTCTCTCTGCCTCCTCTGCCTCCTCTGGTCTGTCTGTGACCTCTGCCTCATCTGGTCTCTCTATAGCCTCTGTCTCCTCTGGACTCTCTGCCTTCTCTGCATCCTCTAGTCTCTCTGTGGCTTTTGCCTCCTCTTGTCTCTCTGTCTTTCTGCCTCCTCTAGTCACCGTGTGGCCTCTGCCTCCTCTGGACTCTCTGCCTCCTCTAGTCTTTCTGTGACACTTCCTCCTCTAGAGTCTCTGCCTCCCCTGCTTCCTCTCGTCTCTGTCTCTCTGCCTCCTCTGGTCTCTCTGCCTCCTCTGCCTCCTCTGGTCTCTATGTGGCCTCTGCCTCCTCTGGTCTCTCTGTGGCCTCTGACTTCTCTTGTCTCTCTGCCTCCTCTGCCCCTCTGGTCTCTCAATCTCTACTGGTCTCTCTATTGCCTGTGCCTCCTCTGGTCTCTCTGTTGCCTCTGCCTCCTCTGGTCTCTCTGCCTCCTCTGCTTCCTCTCGTCTCTCTGTGGCCTCTTCCTCCTCTGCTCTCTCTGTCTCCCCTGCCTCCACTGGTCTCTCTGCCTTCTCTGCCTCCTCTGATCTCTCTACCTCCACTGGTCTCTCTGTGACCTCTGCAATCCTCTGGTCTCTCTGTGGCCTATGCCTCCTCTGGATTCTCTCATGGACTATGCCTCCACTGGTCTCTCTGTCTCCTCTGCCTCCTTTCATCTCTCTGTGGCCTCTGCATCTTCTGGTCTCTCTGTGGCCTCTGCCTCCTCTTGTCTCTCTATTCCTCTGCCTCCTCTGGTCTCTCTGTGGCCTCTGCATCTTATGGTCTCTCTGTGGCCTCTGCCTCCTCTTGTCTCTCTTTTCCTCTACCTCCTCTGGTCTCTCTGTGTCCTCTGTCTCCTCTGGACTCTCTGCCTTCTCTGCATCCTCTAGTCTCTCTGTGGCCTTTGCCTCCTCTTGTCTCTCTGTCTTTCTGCCTCTTCTGAACTCTTGGTGGTCTCTGCCTCCTCTTGTCTCTCTGCCTCCTCTGCCTCCTCTGGTCTCTCTCTGGCCTCTGCCTCCTCTGGTCTCTCTCTGGCCTCTGCCTTCTATTGTCTGTCTGCCTCCTATGCCCCATCTGGTCTCTCTGATTCCACTGGTCTCTCTATTGCTTCTGCCTCCTCTGGACTGTATGCCTCCTCTGATCTATTTGTGGCCTCTGCCTCCTCTGGTCTCTCTGCCTCCTCTTCCTCCTCTGCTTCCTCTCGTCTCTCTGTGGCCTCTGCCTCCTCTGCTTCCTCTCGTCTCTCTGTGGCCTCTGCCTCCTCTGCTCTCTCTCTCTCCCCTGCCTCCACTGGTCTCTCTGCTCTCTCTACCTCCACTGGTCTCTCTGTGACCTCTGCAATCCTCTAGTCTCTCTGTGGCCTATGCCTCCTCTGGATTCTCTCATGGCCTCTGCCTCCTCTAGACTCTCTGCCTCCCCTGCTTTCTCTCGTCTCTCTGTCTCGTCTGCCTCCTCTGGTCTCTCTGCCTCCTCTGCCTCCTCTGGATTCTCTGTGGCCTCTGCCTCCTCTGGTCTCTCTGTGGCCTCTGTCTTCTCTTGTCTCTCTGCCTCCTCTGCCCCTCTGGTCTCTCTGTCTCTACTGGTCTCTCTATTGCCTTTGCCTCCTCTGGTCTCTCTGTGGCCTCTGCCTCCTCTGCTCTCTCTGTCTCCCCTGCCTCCACTGGTCTCTCTGCCTTCTCTGCCTCCTCTGCTCTCTCTACCTCCACTGGTCTCTCTGTGACCTCTGCAATCCTCTGGTCTCTCTGTGGCCTATGCCTCCTCTGGTCTCTCTGCGGCCTCTGCCTCCTCTGGTCTCTCTGTGAACTCTGCCTCCTCTGGTCTCTGTGTGGCCTCTGCCTCCACTGGTCTCTCTGTCTCCTCTGCCTCCTTTCGTCTCTTTGTGGCCTCTGCATCTTCTGGTCTCTCTGTGGCCTCTGCCTCCTCTTGTCTCTCTATTCCTCTGCCTCCTCTGGTCTCTCTGTGGCCTCTGCATCTTCTGGTCTCTCTGTGGCCTTTGCCTCCTCTTGTCTCTCTGTCTTTCTGCCTCCTCTGAACTCTTGGTGGCCTCTGCCTTCTCTGGTCTCTCTGCCTCCTCTGCCTCCTCTGGTCTCTCTGTGGCCTCTGCCTCCTCTGGTCTCTCTCTGGCCTCTGCCTTCTATTGTCTGTCTGCCTCCTATGCCCCATCTGGTCTCTCTGACTCCACTGGTCTCTATATTGCCTCTGCCTCCTCTGGACTGTCTGCCTCCTCATATCTATTTGTGGCCTCTGCCTCCTCTGGTCTCTCTGCCTCCTCTGCCTCCTCTGCTTCCTCTCGTCTCTCTGTGGCCTCTGCCTCCTCTGGTCTCTCTGTCTCCTCTGCCTCCTCTTGTCTCTCTGACTCCTCTGCCTCCTCTGGTCTCTCTGTGGCCTCTGCCTCCTCTGTTCTCTCTGTGGCCTCTGCCTTCTCTTTTCTCTCTGTCTCCTCTGTCCCCTCTGGTCTCTCTGCCTCCACTGGTCTCTCTATTGCCTCTGCCTCCTCTCGTCTCTCTGTGGCCTCTGCCTCCTCTGGTCTCTTTGTCTCCTCTGCCTCCTCTAGTCACTCTGTGGCCTCTGCCTCCTCTGGTCTCTTTGTGTCCTCTGCCTCCACTGGTCTCTCTGCCTTCTCTGCCTCCTCTGCTCTCTCTACCTCCACTGGTCTCTCTGTGACCTCTGCAATCCTCTGGTCTCTCTGTGGCCTATGTCTCTTTTGGATTCTCTGTGGCCTCTGCCTCCTCTGGTTTCTCTGTCTCTTCTGCCTCCTCTTGTCTCTCTGTGGCCTCTGCCTCTTCTGGTCTCTCTGTGGTCTCTGCCTCCTTTTGTCTCTCTATTCCTCTGCCTCCTCTGGTCTCTCTGTGGCCTCGTTCTCCTCTGCTCTCTCTGCCTCCTCTGCATCCTCTTGTCTCTCTGCCTCCTCTGGTCTCTCTGTCTTTCTGCCTCCTCTGAACTCTCGGTGGCCTCTGCCCCCTCTGGTCTCACTGTGGCCGCTGCCTTCTCTTGTCTGTCTGCCTCTTATGCCCCCTCTGGTCTCTCTGCCTCCATTGGTCTCTCTATTACCTCTGCCTCCGCTAGTCTCTCTGTGGCCTCTGCCTCCTCTGGTCTCTCTGTCTTTCTGCCTTCTCTGAACTCTCGGTGGCCTCTGCCCCTCTGGTCTCACTGTGGCCTCTGCCTCCTCTGCTCTCTCAGACTCCTTTGCCTCCTCTGGTCTCTCTGTGGCCTCTGCCTCCTCTGGTCTCTCTGTGGCCGCTGCCTTCTCTTGTCTGTCTGCCTCCTATGCCCCCTCTGGTCTCTCTGCCTCCACTGGTCTCTCTATTGCCTCTGCCTCCTCTGGTCTCTCTCTGGCATATGCCTCCTCGGGTCTCTTTGTCTCCTCTGCCTCCTCTAGTCACTCTGTGGCCTCTGCCTCCTCTGGTCTCTCTGCCTCCTCTGCCTCCTCTGCTCTTACTGCCTCTTTTGGTCTCTCTCTCTCTCTCTGCCTCCTCTGGTCTCTCTGTGGCCTCAGCCTCGTCTGGTCTCTCTGTGGCCTCTGCCTTCTCTGGTCTCTATTTGGCCACTGCCTACTCTGGTCTCTCTGAGGCATCTGCCTTTTCTGGTCTGTCTGCCTCCTCTGCCTCCCCTGGTCTCTCTGTGGCCTCTGCCTTCTCTGGTCTCTATCTGGCCACTGCCTACTCTGTTCTCTCTGAGGCATCTGCCTTTTCTGGTCTGTCTGTGTCCTCTGCCTCCTCTAGTCTCTCTGTGGCCTCTGCCTCCTCTGGTCTGTCTGTGTCCTCTGCCTCCTCTGGTCTCTCTGTGGCCTTTGCCTCCTCTTGTCTCTCTGTCTCTTCTGCCTCCACTGGTCTCTCTGTGGCCTCTGGCATTTAGACATTTAGGTTTATCTGTCCAGTAGGAACTACAATGTTGTAAGAAAAGGCCGTTCTGAGAAAAGCCTTTCAGTCTCCACTCTCCATTAGTGGAGCTGGATTCACAGCTCAGTGAGACTTTGTCAGACGTGAAGTGCTGTGATCTGTCAGGACTCACTGTGAGAGACACTGGGGACTCAACATCTGCAAAACAACAAGTGCATAAATAATGAAGAATGAAAATAACATAAACACTTCCAGTTTCTAAATATCTCTGAATGATTAGCAATAAATAAAGATCCTACCTTTAGTCCAGACAAACTTGGGCTGACTGTATTCAGAGTAAAACAGAGGACGTCCTCGTCCTGCTCTACACACAAACCCTGCTGTGTTGGTCTGGTGCTGAACGCTGAAGGAGTCCTGTTCAGTCCCATTACTGTGACCTGGGAGCAGCTCATATCTGTAAGAGTCTGATGAATGAGGAACAGCCTTGTACCAGTAAAAGGTCCATCCTGCAGACGTCTGTTTAACACCACAGCTCAGAGAGACAGAGACTCCAGGATTCAGCCATGACGGAGACACAGACAGGACAGGCTGGAGTTTACCTGTTTGAACACTCATTAGATATCATTTGTCTTATTGTGTTTTTAAATTGTCAGTGTAATAATGTAATAATGAATAATGTGAGATGAAACCTACTGTTGGACACATGTAATGTAACCTGGCTGCTCCATTCAGTTGCTTTATGTTGGTCATGTCTCATTATTCCTCTGCAGCTGTATTTGCCACTGTTCCTGAAGCAGCAGCACTTATTATCATTACTTTATCTTCTTTATTAGAAAAGCTCACACCAGATTTGTTCCATTCATACGTCCACTCAGTGTCTGCTCCGTGTATTTCACATCTGAGAGTGACCTGCTCTCCTGGGAATATCTCAGGCCACTTTGGCTCCAGAGACACAGCAGCTGTGTCAGAGACTGATCAGAACCAACACAGTTACAAACAAGACTGGAACAATATGAATAAATGTTTTATTAATTTAGCTTTGAAGATATTAAAGACTGATATGTTTCTAGTGATGTTTACAGATGATACAGACAAACTCACCAACAGCATTAAGTCTGAAGGACTGACTGTCCTCAGTGAAATAAAGTGGGTCTCCTCTTCCTGCTCTGCACCAGTACACTCCTCCCACTGAGACACTTATTTGTTGTTGATCAGAAGAACCTTTGAATAACTCTGTGTCTCTGAACCAGTAATATTTCCAACCAGATGAAGCTGGAGTCACAGAGCAGCTCAGAGTCACTCTGCCTCCAGACTGAACCTCTGTCTCACCAGTCACTGTGGCCTTTGGCTTTTCTGTGGATCAGAGTGGAAATGTATATAAATAACTTACTTGATATTGAACATAAAAGTTGTCCAGACTCACTCAGTATGTTCAGTCTGGTCCCTCTGCTCCACAGTGTTGTGAGATCTGGAGCTCTTTCTCCTCTACATCTGTAGTGTCCACTGTCAGACTCAGTAACTCTGGAGATTGTATATTCTTTTGTTGTTTGATGTAGGACTGAACCGGTCCTGCTCCACTGATACGTCCACTCAGTGTTTCCTCTGTCCTCAATCTCACATCTGAGAGTGAGACTGTCTCCAGAAAAGATCTCAGACCAGTTTGGATTCAGACTCACTGTGGGTTCTGTCAACATCAAATGTAATATTTAACATAATATAATTTCATTTTAAACCCATGTCAAACCCTCTTAACGTCCTCCAGACCAGCATCATGACTGTTATCAGTGATTAAGACACTGAGGCCTCTGTTGTGCCAGGACATTTTGTCAAAATTAACCAGTTCTCAACCTGAACAGACAAATCTGACTCAAATCCCCTTCAAACAGATAATGTCAGGTCCTGCTCAAACAGACTTGAAACTTGCAGTGTTCAATGATTTAATAACTTCAAATAAGCTTGATGTTTTTAACAGAAGCATGGTTAGATGACAGGAAATGCAGTCCTTATTTAATCCACTCTATCTGATTTTACATTCGTATCAAAAATACAGGAAAACAAAAAGGAGGTGGTGTATGTTCCTTTCTTAGGGATAATTTTCTCATCCAGAAGCTGTCACTTGGGGAGTTTTTATTATTTACATTTAGATTTATTCATTTAGCTGACGCTTCTATCCAAAGCAACTTTCATTATTCTACAGTAATTACCAGTTTTACAGCCACTAGGTGGGTTAAGTGTCTTGCCCAAGGACACAACGACAGTATGAGCTGTGAAGAGAGTGGGAATCGAACCCCTACCTTCCGGTTGAAGGACGGCTGCTCTACCCACTGAGCTACTGCTGCCCCATTTGAATATGTGTCATTCAAAATGAAGTTCAAGTTTTCTTCATCTATAATGTAGTTCTTTACAAACACTGTCATGATTTTATTGATGAGTTACTGAAATGCTTTCGTTTGTCTGCACAGAAATTGAACAAATAGTCATAGCAGGTGATTTTAAAATTTGTGTGGATAATGTTTGTATCAGGAATGTATCAAAAACTTTCTGCTGTTCTTGATACTTATGGGCTGTATCTTCCCGATCATAACGCAGGTGTCAGGACGAGAAAGAAGCTCATTAAGGGGTGTGTCCAAATCCAACTTGTTCTGATTTTTCGGTTGAAGACGAAGGGATAAATAGACGGGACTTGAGTCGGCACAGGTTCATCTTTTTTAATATTGGATGAGCAGAATATTAGTAAATACTAATCATTCAGTTAAGCTTAAACATATTGAAAAAAAAGTTAAAGCAAATGCATCTGGACTTAGTTTTCAAGCTAAAGAGGTTTTATCTTTTCCATTTCTGAGTCCAGCTGATACAGAGCTGAGCTTTATCTCTAGAGGAGGGCTTTGACCTGAAACTAACTCTGATTGGACCAGGCTGTTCTGGTCTCAGAGTCATTAGGGCAGTGTGACTCCTGATGTGAGAGTCGTTAGTGTTAGTGGAGTCGTTGTCCTTCTAGAGTGAACCTGTTTTGATGTAGGTTTCAGAACACTGTTGTAAACAGCTGGCAGGTGAAAACAGAGACCTGCTCCTCTGAGCGCAGACTCAGCTCCACCAGAGTTCACACAGAAGAGCTGAGTCTCACTGAACAGAGAAGAAAGTCCTCCATTATCACCTGCCAGCTTTTTACAACTGTGTTCTGAAACCTACATCAAAACAGTTTCACTCTAGTGCAGGGGTCGGCAACACGTGACTCTGGAGCAGCATGCGGCTCTTTCATCCCTCTGATGCGGCTCCTGTGGCTTTTAAAAATAATTAATGAGTATTTAATTATTGTGTTTTATTTTAGTTCGTTCGTTTTTATGTTGTCGCTGTTACCGTGCGCCACTAATGCTAATGTGCAACACCCGCCAGTGCGCAATTTTTTTAACTTTTGAGTCCCAGGTAGGCCATCTATGGAGAATTGTAAGAAGTATGCTTATTGTGTAATGAGGAGATATGCAGGTGTTTTCCAACTTAAACTTTATTAAAAGCAAACATCTCGCACGCCTCACAGATGACAGCTTACGATCCTGTGTAAAGAAGAAGGTGTCGGCACAGCCCTGAGACAAGACTGAAATAATCATCTTTGGAAACAGAAACAAAGAGAAAGTGTCAGCAGTCACCTCCAATCTCTTTCTCTAAAATCTAAAAAACAAGTTAGAAATCTAGGTGTCATTATGAACTCAGACTTGAATTTCCACGTCACATTAAGTCCATTACATCATAAGCATTTTATCACCTTAAAAACATTTCCAGAGTCAAAGGGATAATGTCTAAAGCAGACTTAGAGAAACTTATTCATGCTTTTATCTGCAGCAGGTTATATTACTGTAACGGCTGCTCACTGGTCTCTCAAAACGAGGGTTAAGACAGCTGCAGCTTATTCAGAACTGCTGCTCGGGTTCTAACCAAAACCAGGAAGTACGACCACATCAGTCCAGTTTTAAAATCTCTGCACTGGCTTCCTGTTGCTCAGAGAATAGACTTTAAAACATTAAAAGTCTCTAAATGGTATAACACCAGAATATATTTCTGAAATGCTAGTTCCTTCTGAACCTTCTGGGACTCGGAGAACATCTGTGACATGCCTCCTGCTCGTGCCTTATATAGCCATAATATTTAGTACCTTTTATAATAACTGTAATTGTTTTATCTTTGCAAATAAATGTCATACTTCAGTTTAATAAACAAAACAATCACAAAGAACAGCAGTGGAATAAAAAAAAATCAGAAAAAAAGTATAATATACACCAACTTTTTAAAACTGTTTGTTTTTAAATGTAATAAATGTAATAAAAGTAATAAATGTAATAAATGTATATTTGAAGACATATCAGCTCAAAAGAAACACCCTCATTTTGTTCCAAGAATAGGCACAGTTTATTTTAACTCCTTACTTTTTAACTTTTATTTTTATTTTAGATCTATATTTAAAAACATAACTGTACTCACCAGTTTTTAAAACAGTGACATCATTACTTTGTTCTGTGACAATATATTCATCCCATCCTCTGCAGCAGTAGACACCTCCATCTGAGACACTGACACGAGCTGAGTTTTCTTTTATTATTTCCCTCTTAGAGTCAAATGCTGAGTTTCTTCTGAACCATTTATACGTTCCTTTAAAGTCCTGGACTTCACAGCTCAGAGTCACACTGCTCTGTTCTGGGATGGTGTCACTGGATGTTTTCAGAAGGACTCGTCCCTTTCCTGAGGAGAGAACAATATTAGAAAAACATGGCATTTGTTAAAGTCAGAGTCAGCCAAAGATGGATGCAGACTTTGGCAAAATGGAAATGGTAATTATTTTTATGATTTATTTGTCATTAGTGAAACAAAATAAGTGCTGTGTAAAATCAGAAGTCTTAAAATACTGACCTGTTAACTTCAGTTCTTTCTTTGTGGACTGTGGTCCGTCTTTGGTCCCACACCAGTAAAAACCCTGATCTGATTTTGCCACTAAATACATTTTTAGTTCAACTGTGGCAGAATTTTGTTGTATCTTATGGTATTTGTCCTCCGTAACAAGTAATTCATTTTTGTAAAAGTCCAAATTTGCCTGAACATTTTGAACACAAACCAGAGTTAGATTGTCTCCGAGATACACAGACTGTTCAGGACCCTTCAGAGTCACATGGTCACCTGTGTAAACAAAAGTAAAGTAAAGAATATAAATTTTAAAAATGCTTTAGAGTAATACTACGATGGCCATAAAGTGTAAACCGAAATAACAGAACTGAGAACAAAATTACAAGTTAGAAAACCAGGCAGTTTTCTGACTCTTCTTTCTGACTCACTCTTGTTTCTGTGAATTATTGATGTGTTTTTAGTTTTATTAACCCTTTAAACCCGAGGCCTATTTTCAAGAACACTGCTCAAAAATCCATACCCATAAAGTAAAGACTATATTTCAGCAACAATAAGGTGTATTTGAATAATTTTGTCATTTTAAAGGGAACTTTGTGGAGATTTGTCAAAAGTGTTATCATATTAATATGTGTTACTAGTAAAGAGAAAATGAAGATGGCACACAGCTAAATTATTTTTTTAGTTTTTAGTTTTCGTTTCTTTGGAATGCTGCTGTTGCAACTTTTTACTTCATAACATGTAAATAAAACATGTTTAACATTATCCCTGCAAAGTTTTAAACCGATAATGTGGAGCAGAATAAAACTCAAGAGGTTTTAGTACAGACAGATTAGTCTGTTCCATTTCAGTTTAGTCATGTAAATACTATATATTTCATGTTTATATCACTAATGGTGTTCATTAAATACATTATTGAGAACTTAAACCAGACTTCTATGTATTTATATGTGTTTTCAGTCTGCATTCTTCCTCCTGCGTCTGTTTCTTTTATGCAGCGGTTGCTGGCCCCCACTGCGCACGGCAAATTCTCTGCAGCCGATTGATCGAACTGAGCACATCGTGCCTCCTTAAAATCATTAGTGCCAATAGAATTGAGGGAAACTGTAACGTGTAATCGATAGCTTCTGTACTTTAAATTGAGGTCTGGCATGAGTTTGTAGGCTTAAGTATTGGCCAGCTGTTCGCAAAAATGTAGCATCTGAGTTGAGGAGGGGGCGAACTTCACACCTTGACATGTTGTCTTTTGTATGATTGTTTTTTGGTCTGTGTTTGAAGTTGGTGTATATGGCTTACATGTGCGTTTAGCGGGGTTTCCGCTGAGTAATTGGATGTGCGGCTTACCCATATTAGGCCTGGGGCTGTGTAGTGCATTATGCTGCTTGTTTACGACGCCTTAAATAGGTTTAAAGGGTAAATTTGTTTTCTGATTTGTTATTTTGATATTTGCTTTTGTTAATTTGTTTGCACTTTACGGCCACTGTATAACAACTGTATACAAAGAAAGAGAAAAAGAAAATTACAAAAAGAAACATGGCAGAGTTAAAGGTGTAGGTTTATTTTTTGTTTTCTCATCATTACATTTATCAAAAGTAGAACATAAAAGAACCAACACAGGATTCTAAATTATAATTTACTGAGTGTTGACAGTTTCTCAAGTCTTCATGTCAAAGATTTAAAAGTAAGCCCTGTGTTTTAAGAACAGACTAAAGACAACTGTGGATAAGTGCTACACAAGTCCTCACGACTCCATCCAGTGCAACAAAGAGATTCAACAAAACACAACCAGTGACTTTTTGGGGCAAAAATCCATCTAACATTATGATATTTTTAAATATGACAAAAATAATATAGAAAATCTCTTTAAACTCTGTCACAGGCAACAATAAAAGAACACAAACACAGTTTATTTCTTGATGTCATAATGGGCCCAGGTGTCATATCCCTGTCCTATAGATGTAAACATGAAAACACAATCATCTTAATGACAACTGCAGAAGTAACACTGTACGTTACATGGCCTAATATAAAACAACACAGCTTGAAGAATATGTAATTCCACTTCTTTATGAACGTTTTGTAACATAAGGCCATATATATGTTAAATAAAATCTGAAACTGAACTAAATAAAGATTAAACAGGATAGTTATTTACCTTTTGTGTGTTTGAAGAAGACGACATTGAAGACTGAAATATGAATTATAAAAGAGTTTATGTCGACAAAGGCCTGACAAAAGTTTAGATGTTGACCTGTTTAAAGTCAAAGTGTTGTAAACTCACAGATGAGCCCCAGAGTCCAGACCAGAGAGGGTCCCATCCTCACATCCAGCGCTCGTCACTCTGCCTCTGACAAACTCCAGCTCATTACTGTCAAGACCGCGGGCTCAGGAACAGGAAGACTCCAATGCAAACAACCCAAACTCCAAGAAAACGTTTAAACCAAATTTATTTTTAAGAGAAACAGACGCATACAAAAATCCAAAAACCAAAATTCTCCCAGAACCGAAAACACAGGCAAAATTCCAGAGAAAATGAAAATACCAAAACCACGAACTAGAAAATTCACAAGTGGCGACAAAAGGAACACAGACCAAACTTACGGGTGACGGTGACGGTGACAGAGACGGAGACAGAGACAATGACAATGACCTGGTACTGAGGGGAGGGACAAACAGGTATAAATAGACACAGACAACAAGGGACAGGTGAAACATATTAGGGCGGAGCAGGTAATCACACAGGAGGGAAAAACACAAGGCAGGAAGTCAAGCATGAACACAGACAAGGGCACGACATTTCAAAATAAAGTCCATTGAATACGATACAAACCGGAAACAATATAAAACAGACATGAATCATGACAGTACCCCCCCCTTAAAGGCCGACCACTGGGCGGCCTAACACTCCTATAACCCCAAAATCCTTTCTTTCGACATTTCCTGGGTGGGTGGAGGGGGGGTCAGTCGGAGGGGAACAAGTCCACTAGACAACTGGCACGGGACACACTCAGGAAAGGTTTGGGAACCGATGCGGCGGGTCCGGCCCTTGGACACTGGTTGGCGGACGGGCGCCAGGAGAAACGTGGTGTTGGATCCAGCCCTCTAACTACTGGCTGGACGGAACACTCGGGAAGTCTGATGAGTCGGGTCCGCCCTCTAATACTGATCGGCCGGACGGGCGCTCGGGTACACTGGTGAGTCGGGTCCGGCCTCTGAACTGGTCGGCCGGACGGGCACTCGGGTTACAGATGCGGCACGTCCGCCCTCGGAACTGGTCGGCCGGACGTGGCGCTAGTGGAAGGGGAATATGCCGGAACAGGCACAAGGGGGAAAAATTTTGTGCCGGGATGGGAACACACGGACGGGACTTGCAGAAGGACGGACTCAGGACCAGGTAGGGACAGGAAACTCCGGACATGGCAGGGACAGGAAACTCCGGACATGGTAGGGACAGGAAACTCCGGACAGAGACAGGGACAGGAAACTCCGGACAGAGACAGGGACAGGAAACTCCGGACAGAGACAGGGACAGGAAACTCGGACATGGCAGGGACAGGAAACTCCGGACATGGCAGGGACAGGAAACTCCGGACATGGCAGGGACAGGAAACTCCGGACATGGCAGGGACAGGAAACTCCGGACATGGCAGGGACAGGAAACTCCGGACATGGCAGGGACAGGAAACTCCGGACATGGCAACGACAGGAAACTCCGGACATGGCAGCGACAGGAAACTCCAGACATGGCAACGACAGGAAACTCCAGACATGGCACGACAGGAAACTCCAGACATGGCAACGACAGGAAACTCCAGACAGGGCAACGACAGAAAACTCCGGACAGGGCAATGACAGAAAACTCCAGACATGGCAACGACAGGAAACTCCAGACATGGCAACAACAGGAAACTCCAGACAGGGCAACGACAGGAAACTCCAGACAGGGCAACGACAGGAAACTCCAGACATGGCAACGACAGGAACTCCAGACAGGGCAACGACAGGAAACTCCAGACAGGGCAACGACAGAAAACTCCGGACATGCTGGGAGAACAAGGAACAAAACTCATGGACAGGCTGGGAGAACAAGGAACAAAAACTCATGGACAGGCTGGAAGAACAAGGAACAAAAACTCATGAACAGGTTGGGAGCACAAGGAACAAAAACTCGTGAACAGGCTGGGAGAACAAGGAACAAACTCATGAACAGGCTGGGAGAACAAGGAACAAAAACTCATGAACAGGCTGGGAGAACAAGGAACAAAAAAAAAACAAAGGGCCAGGCTGGGAGGACAACAGAGACGACCAGGACGAGGAGAGGCCAGGACGAGGAAGGACCGTAAGGACGACCAGACGAGGATGAACCAGACGAGGAAGGACCAAACGAGGGATGAACCAGACGAGGATGAACCAGACAAGGAAGGACCAAACGAGGATGAACCAGGCGAGGGATGAACCAGGCGAGGAAGGACCAGACGAGGGATGAACCAGGCGAGGGATGAACCAGGCGAGGAAGAACCAGACGAGGGTGAACCAGACGAGGGATGAACCAGACGAGGAAGGACCAGACGAGGGATGAACCAGACGAGGGATGAACCAGGACGAGGAGAGGTCAGGCTGGGAAGGACCGTATGGGCGACCAGGCGAAGGGTGAACCAGGCGAAGGGTGAACCAGGCGAAGGGTGAACCAGGCGAAGGATGAACCAGACCAGACGGAGGGTGAACCAGGCGAAGGATGAACCAGGCGAAGGATGAACCAGGCGAAGGGCGAACCAGGCGAAGGGCGAACCAGGCGAAGGGACGAACCAGGCGAAGGGTGAACCAGGCGAAGGGCGAACCAGACCAGACGGAGGATGAACCAGACGGAGGATGAACCAGGCGAAGGATGAACCGAACCAGGCGAAGGATGAACCAGGCGAGGGAAGGAGCCAGACGAGGGAAGGAGCCAGGCGAGGGAAGGAGCCAGGCGAGGGAAGGAGCCAGGACGAGGGAAGGGGCCAGACGAGGAAAGGGGCCAGACGAGGAAGGGGCCAGACGAGGAAGGAGCCAGGACGAGGGAAGGAGCCAGGCGAGGGAAGGAGCCAGGCGAGGGAAGGAGCCAGGACGAGGGAAGGAGCCAAGACGAGGAAAGGGGCCAGGCGAGGAAAGGGGCCAGACGAGGGAAGGAGCCAGGACGAGGAAGGAGCCAGGACGAGGGGATGAGCCAGGCGAGGGGATGAGCCACACGAGGTGAGCCACACGAGGTGAGCCACTTCGAGGGGAGAGCCACTCGAGGTGAGCCTCTCTGGGGCTGAGACGTACTCTCAGGAAAACTCTCTGGGGCTGAGACGTACTCTCAGGAAAACTCTCTGGGGCTGAGACGTACTCTCAGGGGAAACTCTCTGGGGGCTGAGACGTACTCTCAGGAAAACTCTCTGGGGCTGAGACGTACTCTCAGGAAAACTCTCTAGGGGCTGAGGCAAAGACTCTGAAAACAGTTCTGGGGCTGGCGAAGACTCTGGAAACAGTTCTGGAGGCTGGGCGAAGACTCTGGAAACAGTTCTGGAGGCTAAAGCGAAGACTCTGGAAACAGTTCTGGGGGCTGGGCGAGACTCGGGAAACAGTTCTGGGGGCTGAAGCGGAGACTCTGGAAACAGTTCTGTGGGCTGGGCGAAGACTCTGGAAACAGTTCTGGGGCTGACACGAAGACTCTGAAAAACAGTTCTGGGGCTGACACGAAGACTCTGGAAAACAGTTCTGGGGCTGACACGAAGACTCTGGAAAAACAGTTCTGGGGCTGACACGAAGACTCTGGAAACAGTTCTGGGGCTGACACGAAGACTCTGGAAACAGTTCTGGGGCTGACACGAAGACTCTGGAAAACAGTTCTGGGACGGACACGAAGACTCTGGAAAACAGTTCTGGGGCTGACGAAGACTCTGGAGAACCGTTCTGGGGCTGACACGAAGACTCTGGAAAACAGTTCTGGGGCTGACACGAAGACTCTGGAAAACAGTTCTGGGACTGACACGAAGACTCTGGAAAACAGTTCTGGGGCTGACACGAAGACTCTGGAAAACAGTTTTGGGGCTGACACGAAGACTCTGGAAAACAGTTCTGGGGCTGACACAAAGACTCTGGAAAACGGTTCTGGGGCTGACACGAAGACTCTGGAAAACAGTTCTGGGGCTGACACGAAGACTCTGGAAGACAGTTCTGGGGCTGCGAGTCTCAGTTCTGACCAGGTCATTCTGTCAAGACCGCGGGCTCAGGAACAGGAAGACTCCAATGCAAACAACCCAAACTCCAAGAAAACGTTTAAACCAAATTTATTTTTAAGAGAAACAGACGCATACAAAAATCCAAAAACCAAAATTCTCCCAGAACCGAAAACACAGGCAAAATTCCAGAGAAAATGAAAATACCAAAACCACGAACTAGAAAATTCACAAGTGGCAACAAAAGGAACACAGACCAAACTTACGGGTGGTGGTGACGGTGACAGAGACGGAGACAGAGACAATGACAATGACCTGGTACTGAGGGGAGGGACAAACAGGTATAAATAGACACAGACAACAAGGGACAGGTGAAACATATTAGGGCGGAGCAGGTAATCACACAGGAGGGAAAAACACAAGGCAGGAAGTCAAGCATGAACACAGACAAGGGCACGACATTTCAAAATAAAGTCCATTGAATACGATACAAACCGGAAACAATATAAAACAGACATGAATCATGACAATTACAGGCTTCATCTACAGCACTCACAGAGGAAGAGGAGGGTACATTTGATGAAGATATGTTTAACTGGTCTGCACTTCCTTTTTCACACTTACCTCACACAGACACTGAACCACAGCTTTCACACTTTGAGACTTTTCTCACAGTCGACCCATCATGCAACACCTGTTTAGAATAAAATAAAAATAGAATACATTTTAAATAATCATTAAACTATATGCATCACATGTAAGTCGGCAGTTAGCAGTAGAAGTGACACCTGTAGCACTAAAATATTGTAAACAACTAAATACAGTCTGATCATTGTTATATGAACCTGTTGATCTTTACTCCGTTAGATATATTGAGTACTAAGAAAAACATTGAAGATCAGTGTAAGAACTAAAGGAAATAGATGTGTTACTTCTTCTTGACTCTAAAATGACACTGAGACAAAGAAGGAGCAACTATGAACTGTATTGTCGTCTTGAAGCTGAAGGAGAGATAACATCATTCTTGTTCAGAAACGTGTTAGATACTTGTCTTTTGTGGTTATTGTTCTGTAGAGGTTTATAATTGTTTGTGTGTTTGTCAGAACTGAAGCTACAGTACAGCTCACAGAGGAGTGAGATAAAGTGTGTCATTGAACGTCATAGAAATGTGTGGCTTTTGACCTAAAATGAAACAAGTGCAGTGACACACTTTAAAAACTGAATGTGCTGGAGTTCAAGGAGCAGTGATGTCGTCCTGGGCCTGATCCTCTCTGTTAGTGTTCATCCATGAGTTAAAGTCAGATCCTGGTTCATTCTGGTTTCTGACTGAACTCTATAGTCTCCAGATCTGTGAACAGTTTTAAGGAGAAAACACTCACAGCTGAGCAGCTCCAGGAGGTGCGCGCTCACGAGATGCTGCGCTCCCTGCCAAGGTGGAGCGGAGCTACAGGTGACAGCTGAAGCTAAGGTTAGGAGATGGTGAAACAGTTTATTTTGTTGCTTTAATGGAGGTTTCAAAATTCCCTTTTTCATTTCCAGTGCGACACAAACTCCTGTCCATCAGTTTAATCATCTATAAGCCTAATCAGCAGAATCAGCAAATATAATAACTACATAATCATTTAAAACCTATAGTAAATCATCAATTCATTGTAATCCATGTAAAGCTCTGCTGCAGTGCCTTATAGTGTCTTGGTGGGACTCTTGAATATTTGTAGCAGTGGTGGTCAAACCAAGGCCCAAGGACCCAATACTGGCTGTTCAATCTGCCAAGCATTAACTACTAATTTAATAATAATTAAAGACAATTAATTGAGTTTTAGAGTTTTTCACTGGAGTCTCCTCAAAGGCCATATGTCTGATATTCCAAGAAACTGAACTCAAAGTCAGCCGCTTCTTTTCTACCGAGCCAAATACAAACCAGCCAAGTTACAGACTTTTATTTCTAGTTTGTTCACCCTGCTGTAGGGTGTTACTGTTCAGTAAAATTATTTTGTGTAGCAGCTGAAGATCTTTAAAATATACAACAATTATTCACTGTTTTAATAAATCTGCTTGCACCAATAAATACAAACAATTCAAGCTGCAGTGAGTCCAACTGAAGGGCATTTAAAGTCACTCTACCTCAAATTTAACAACAAACCTTAACACACATCACAGATTAAGCAAGACTCTAGCTCAACTCAACACAAAGATTGTTTTTTCACGTCACAATCTGTTCGAATAATAATCTGAATACTTTACCGGACACAGTTACAAGTTTAGTCACATTTATCGATCCGCTCTGAAGACCGACACTGGTATTCTCCGCTCATCATGCAATGGTAAGTGTTTATCCGGTGTAGAAATGAGACACATTTGGATTATTTCTCAACTCAACATCTAAAATACAAAGGAAGAAGAAACAAAGATGAATATCGACAGAAAATAAAGGTGCATTACCTTCAGCATGTCCAATGAAGACAAGGATATTCAGCACTGAAAATCAGAAATGTCAATATATAAGCAATCAAAGAAACTTAATATACAGCAACATTCTCACATTTTAATAGAAAAACCAAAGACAAAATGTGTGTCATTTTTATAACGGCAAAAGTGAGAGCTCTGAATTAAAGAAGGTATGTTTAAAAGCTGGTGTTTCTTCTTTTTTCAACTTGTTACTTTCTTATTTTTTAAGACAAAACTTGCAAAACCTTCACTGGCACACTTTCTAACACATATACAGTAAATATAATAAAATATATGCCTTTGTAGTTTATAGATATTGGTAATGTTTTAAAAGGTGTGTCAGTAAAGTTTTTACAGTGCATGATCACATGTCACAGATTGATCTCCTCTTTACAAGGGTTTACATAAGGATTAGAAAACATTAATGTATAAAGTTATTTAGAGGTAGTCCTTAAGAAAAGTGAAAGCAAATTTTATATATAACACTGGTTAATGGTTTACAACCCATTAAGAACCTTTTATTAATGAATGTACAGTAAATTTTAATCTTAGAAGCTAAATAACTTATTGCTTTACAATTGGATTAACACATTTATAAGGTATTTGCAGTGTGAAAATAATAATTTGTTAATACATTGTAAATATCTTATTTTCAGACTATATTCCAAAGCAGGAGTTTCAAACACTTTTTAGTTCAGGAAACACAATCTGAAGTGGACCAGTAAAAGAATAGAATAAAAACCTATAAATAACAACAACTCCTTGTTATTCTTTGGTCTAAAGTGCAAAGAGGTACAATTACATTATAATGTCAGTGATCTCATTAATCACAGACCAAAAAGGTTAATGTTGGCTGTCGAGAGATTGTCTTTTGTCCATGTGGAGCTACCGTAGTTCATCATGTGTGTGTTTTCACAAACTCATTCTCACAATATATCTTTGAAGCTAATGTTTTGCTAGCATAAACGTATTTAACGAAGGAGCCTTTATGCACTTTCGCTGACCTTTCGGCTACAGATAAAAACAGACAGGTTTCCCATTCTCCTCAGAGAATAAATAGAAAGTGGTCATTTTTGCAGAATTTTACACCTTGTGTCTACTTTTCTCTGTCACAGAGTTATTTTTACAGCAAAAGACAAAAGAATAAAACAAACTTACCATTTATGGGACCAGATGGTGCACTGCTGCCCTCTGCTGTTCAGTCCTGGGAGTCAGTGTTGTGTTGTGTTCTCTACTATTACTAAAACACTGCGACCACAGTGGACAAAATAGAAATAGCAGTTACCTGGATTTAAAACGATAGAAAATTTTCTTTTTTCCATCCCTGTCTCAGATTTCACTTTCTCCCAAAAGCAGCTGAGGACCTCCTGCTTCTTTTTATTTAAAAATATCAAACTGTAGTTAGTTAGCTTAGCATTAGCTTAGCCACATACTGCATTTATCTCTGCTTTGTAAAACATTACATTATTGAATTGACAGAATTTATTGGGTTTCACGTTGCCTCCATTTTCTCTGTTGCAGTTATTCTGTAATAAAAGACACATTCAGCAGATATTAATCTTCCTGGAGCATTTATGACACGCCAGTGTCGACCAATGGCAGCGCACTCTTTTCAATGTAATGTTCAATGTTCACAGCTGTACCCAAAGTACAAACATGTCACAAATGCTAAAAATTAAGTTTGCTAGGAAAAATAAACAATACATGAGATTTTTAATGCAAACAAGTGCAGATTTGAGGATGACTCTCTTCAGTTTGGGCTCTAGGGTTCCTCTGTGAGTCTTTAAAACTCTGTCTTCATTTGTTCTTTATTTAGGTTTGATTAGTTCTATCGATGTTGAGTCTGTGTCGTATCCTTCTCAAAGATCCTTTATAACGTTTACAAAGATGGATTACCAGTGCTCGAGGGCACAAACCATCAGTTTAAACAAACCTCTGCCGACACACTCAGAGTCAGATCAGGGTTTTTACTCATGTGGGACCAACACAAAAGCACAATCTAAGTAAAGACTGAGGGTAACAGGTCAGGATACCAGAGCAAAGAAAACAAATACTTTTAATATAAAGATTACATTTGACATTTGCTTTTTAATTTGGTCTCCTACACAACAAAGCTTAATGTTAAAATATAAAAACCCTTGAAATAAAATGGCAATAAGCTTAGAAATAACATTTGTACTTTTATAAGGTGTGTCTGTGTTGTTCTGTGTGTCCTGCAGGGGCGCTGTGCCCTCAGGCTTTTAGGTTTCTGCAGCACACTGTACACGGTGTTGACTTGATGTGAGAGATCCATCTGTGAGTTTGAAGCCTCTTGTGGTGGTTTCTCTCGTCTCTTCACAGCGAGAGCCTTTAACTTTGTCCCAGTTACTTTCTGACCCCTTCTGGAGCAGACACATGTCTCTTATCTTTAACTAGATCTTTCCTGTGTGCATTAAACTAATCATTATGTTTTCTTTTTCCTATTAATATGTTCATAGATATAATATATATAAATCCTTGATTATAAACCTTAAAACACAACATTAACTCATCATGCATAAATGAGTAACTAAATAAGTATACAAGAATAAAACACATAATATCAAAAATATTACACAACAGGATATGTCACAGCACATTGACAAAGCACCAACCTGGGACCAGGTTTTGGGACTGCTGGCCAATGTGACCAGTTCGGTCCTGCACAGAGGCTGCCGAGTGTGAAAAAAGGCCCTGCCATGTCCCTAAGGCTCCCTGCAGCCAGCCTCCCTTCTCCTGAAGCAGGTCTCTGGTGGAGCGCAGGAGAAGTGACAGCCTATGATCCTCTAATTTACAACCTTTATCCACAGTTTTGTTCACTCTGACTTCTTCTGAGCTATCCTTCTCTTCATATTGTTTGTTACAAAATAAAGTTCCTTTGAAGAATTGTGTTGTTTGTTTTTAGAAACTTAACTTTCATTCTGTTGATCCTGTTGTAACATGTTACTTTAAACAGTTTTGTTTTTGCAATGTTTTGATTATTTTTAAACACTTTGATGGATTATTATTATTAATTTATATATTTAACAATAGATGTGTTTACTTTTATATTATGTAACTTTTTTTGTAATTGCTTAGACCTTAATTTGCTTAATGTCACAAATTTAAAAACTGGACACCCATTGAGCAAAAGTACCACCTTCTCACATTTGGAGCCACCAGAACCTTTTAACCTTTCAATAAAAGTTCAAATCAATAGTGTTATATTTTGTAAATGTTTTGTTTGACTAGAAAGAGCAAGCACAAACCAGAGGTACCTGTTCCACACTGGGTGGGTGGATGCCTTATGTCTACGTTTCAAGTCAAATTTACTTTTTGAAAGATCCATAACTGTTAATTTAAAACTCAAAATGACTTTATTATTCCCTGTAACAGGTCGTTAACGTAATGTATAAATGCACAGCGCACTGAACATGTCACTGAGCACTTTAAAGATACACTTAGCACTTTTAAAGAACACATCACTTTATACAAAATCAAAGTTGCACTTAAATAAAGACATCGCACATGATTGTATAAATAAGAGAAGAAACAATTAGAACTTGTATCGAGAAAAGTGAGTGTGTTTTAAATGTGCTTTTAATATGTCCAGGTTTCTGGCCAAAAAAAGACCCCAGAGAAACAAAAACACACTAAAAAGGTTCCGGGTCAGACCAAGGCAGGGGAATGTGAGGGAAAACAAAGTGGGTTGTTGAATGGTTTAGGGGTTTCAGTGAGTACAAGTCTTTGGTTTTTAGGGTTTGTAAATCGTATTGGTTTTTAAATATGGGTTATGTTTTTGGCTTATTTCAAAGAGAATTCTAACATAGTTATTGTTAATAACTTTTTAAAAAGTGTTAATGTTTTTACCCAGTTATTTAAGCGGATGTTATAAACATTTTTTGTTCTGCTGCTGGAGAGGACTGAACTCCACCAGCCTCCATTGCACTTTTTGCACATTGTGCACTTTGATATTTATTATAGCTTCTGTTTTCTGCTCATTATTACTTTTAATTCACAAACGTCCAGCCACTTCCCAGTCAGCCTACGTAACAATCCCCTTTAAACTTTATTTAATGGAAATTCGGTTGTTAGGGCTCTTCAAATGAGTTAAGGCAGAATTCTTCATCTTCCACAGACTGACTAATGGTAGAGTCTTATGGCAGTCAGAAAGAAGGAAAACTTGTGTTGTTCTGTCCTGCAGCTCACTGATCTCAGACGTCCACTTCCTGCTCTCTCTTTTCCTCAGACTGTGGCCCCTGAACTAAAATGAGTTGGACATCCCTCCAACTCAGTTACATGAGCCTCGTTTCCACTGGAGCAGTATGGGGCAGGTCGGGTCAAAGGTATCTGACCCACCAGATGCACTTAGTCTTTAGAAGAGCGGCTAGTTTCCTTGTTTGATGTAAATCATCAAAAATAATGTAATAAATTGTTATTTATGATTTTTAGGCTCTGTAGGTGGTGTGTGGTTAAAAGTAACACAGTGTTAAAGAAGAAAATTAGAGATCAGAGATTATTATAGTAATTATTTAATTATTCAAACATATTTACAAACATAAACATATGTACAAAATAATTTATAAACAACTTATTAAAATGAATGAATGAATAAATGAATGAATAAATGAACGAATGAATAATTGAATCAATGAATAAATTAATGAACAAATGAATAAATGAATTAATGAATGAATGAATAAATGAATGAATAAATTCATGAAATAATAAATGTATGAATGAATGAATAAATGAATAAATGGATGAATGAATAAATGAATGAATTAATAAATGAATGAATTGATGAATAAATGAATAAATTAACAAATCAAGGAATAAATGAATGAATAAATGGATCAATAAAAAATAATAAATAAATGGATGAATTAATGAATGAATGAATGACATTAATATTTGATTCTATTCATTCTGGTGGCTCCTGGTCAACGTGCTGCCTCTGATACACCTCCTGTTCCAATAAAAGACAGGCTAGTTATGCAAGTTATAAGTGAATTTTCAACAAAACAAGTTGGATCTTTAAAACTCTATCCTCTCTATTATATGTCCCTGAAGTACACGTTTGAGACTGACTGAGGACTACACTCAGGGCTTAAAACAAGTCCCTTGTTATTTTTGTGACCTTTTAAACCACAATACAACATAATAATAATAAAAACATTTGACTTGTAGATGTGATGTGTGCTTTTGGACTTACATCCCTGCTCTCCTCTTGGGCCTGTATAATGGCGGCCACAATAAGGTTCACCAAAACAAACTGGACCATTATAACAAAGGTGATAAGGCACAGTGGGGCAGCCCAGGACAGGTAGGTTGAACAGTTTACATCATCCAGTCGGCACTCCCTCAAAGTATCCTTTAACAAATCAATGAAAAAACGTAGACATCAAAAAATCACGGTAGAATTAAAAATATTTTCCAGCAAAGTCAGGTCTGATGCATACTTGAGGAAATGTGAATAAAAGGCTCAATGGAGTCTGATTGAGAGCGTTACTGCAGCATTGGGGCATCCTTCACACATGTACCACTTGGAGGGACAGGGCCATACATTTCTTGGCACGTGGTATACCATGACATCATTGCACTTCAAGCTGTTTTAGCAGTGTTTATGTTGTTGAACTGATAACTTTGATTAGAAAACTTACACAACTGCAAACTATTGTGGAACGTTACTTACTTACGTTTACATTTATTCATTTAGCTGATGCTTTTATTCAAAGCGACTTACATTAAGCTTCAATTCACCAGTGTTACAGCCTGAACACCACTGGAATCAAGGAGTGTCTTGCCCAAGGACACATCGACAGTATGAACTGTGAGGAGAGCGGGAATCGAACCACCAGGGACAAGCGCTCTACCACTGAGCCACTGAGCCCCACTTATTTTCTAAAAACATCCACTTGCTCGGGTGGGTTTTCTTTGGGTACTCACCAAAGCCCCACTAACATCAAAAACATGCTGGATGCCCCCTGGTGGAGAATGCCGATAAGAAATTTCCCCACAGGAATAACTGCTATAAATGTTTACAGCTGCACTATGTACATTGATGGAGCAATAACAGTCGTTAGGAATACATGTTTTAGAGCCAGTGCACAGGCAAAGCTATAATTGTGTGCTAGAATTTTCTTTTGTGTTGTGGATGTGGGCTTGTTCTTGAGTTTGTCTACCATCAAAATGCCGCTCCAGTTGTCTCCTGTGCACAGTATGTAGAGCGTCAGGAGGGCACTGCCAAAGTTTTGAAAGTGGCAGTAGCGACTCAAGCCAACACATGGATACTCTGGAGTACACTCTAGTCACGAGAAAGATCGATATAACAATCAATATATGATAATAATATAAACAATATACACATTATATTAACAATGTTTTAAATACATACGACAAACACAATATGTTTATAATAATATATGTACTGTGCTTGTGTTTATGACTGACCAAGTTTCCCAAACAGCTCCACTGTCAACACAGCATACATGAAGAAAAAGAAGGCGAAAAGCAAGCACAGATTTCCAACCTGGAGGAAAAATGACACTTAACAACCTTCCTCCTGCTCTCTGTTCAATCAGATTACGCTGAAGACCTTCAAGAAACTTTAGGATAACACCTGCCTCCTCAGGTTGTATAAGCAAGTCCACTGCACTGAACACAACCAAAACCTAATCTCAAACACATAAGTCACACAGTATACTGCGAACTACCAGCATGTCATGTGTACAGTCAGTCGGAGTGATAAAATAGTTACAAATACTCACACCCACTCATACTCAAAAACTACAATGCAGTCCCATACAATAGAGATTTTGTGTGTATGTATGTATGTATGTGCGTGTGTGTGTGTGTGTGTGTGTGTGTGTGTGTGTGTGTGTGTGTGTGTGTGTGTGTGTGTGCTCACTTTCAACTCTCCCTGCCTCAGCTTCCCCTGTGCTGGACCCTGCCTCTGCTGGACCCTGCCTCTGCTTACTGATTGTACAGCTACATAACATATGCATGAGAAGAACATGAGTAATAAATATGACAAAGAATAATACATTTTCTAATTAAATCTGTGCTTCAGTCAGGTTATTATCTAGAATGTGGAACTATTGGCATTTTATCCTTTATGTAAATATGTAACATTGTGCTGTATTTTTCTATTTTTGTGTGCGTGTTCTTAATAAAGCTTTGATTGATATGTCTAATATGATTGCCTACCCAGCCCTGCACACTGCCCATCTACCTGTCTGTTTCCTGCTCTTCTCCTCCTGCTGCTCCTTCTCTTCCTCTCTCCTGCTGCTGCTCCTATTCCTCTCTTCTCCTCCTCCTCTCTCCTGCTGCTGTTGCTCCTCCTAAAACTGTCCTACCTCACATCACCAGCAATCTTTGGAGAAGTTTACTCGACTCTGCAACTCTGTCTATGACTCCATCGTTGTCTAAAGTCATTAGGATCTCTTTTTCTGTGCACATTAGCATGAATGCCTCAAGACGCTCCTGTGTCAGCACCCTTTTCAGTGCGGAAAAGGTCCGCTAATTCGGCACATTTAGCTGCCTCTTGTGCCAACATTTTTCTTTTTCATTCTTATTTTTCGGCCCCACCCATTTCTTTCACTTCTTTCCTTCGTTTGACATTTTTACCGTCTGTCTCTGTTGAATTCACACAAACTCAAACCTAACAAAGTAAACTTCTTTGATCGTCGCCTTTGAGCCAATCGGATATCAGGAAATACGAGGATCAGTCCAAGTTGGGAGGGGCCGCTCGTATCCCCCCTTAAGATTGGAAGTATTGGTTTGGCCCAGTCTGAAACACACACACACACAGACACACAGCTGCGTTCTGCTGCAGCTGAGCGGCTGGCCACAGGCCGATGCGGTAGCGTATCATATAAAATAAATAATAATAATAAAAATAATAATAAAAATTTGACCACGGCGATTCGCCTGAAATGGACCGGCCGTTCGGGATTGTTCCGGTATTCCCAATTGCCAATCCGTCCGTTTATGACATAATAAAATCAACTCCTAAGGTTTCTGTTTGCAAACTAAACTAAATCAATGTTTCCCACCATTAACAAATTGATTTTTATTTTATTATTCCTTTATTATCCTTGTGGGGAAATACAAAGTAGCATGTTTTTTTGCATGCATGTTAACATTTTTGAGACTGTTGCATTGACCTGGGCCTGTTACATGAGTTTCCTAAAGCCAGGCATACACTGTGCAATTTTCAACCTGAATTTGACCTCATATCTGGTCATACCATCATTTTTGAGCCAAATTCTGGGCTGTTGTGCGTCCTTGGTATCCTGTGTACAGGGCCCTACGCAATTAACCCCTCCCAACAAGTTCCTAACCAGAAATAGGTGGTCAGATGAAATTCTGACATGTCAGAAATCTCGGTCGCAGCAAACCATCCGGTTGTACAGTGTGTGAGCACATTAATCGTGATCTTTGGCTTTCCTCGTACGTGATCTACTCAAACAGTATGAGTTGTGTGTGTGCCAAGCTTTAGTGTTCTCTCTTCTTTAGAGCTCTTTAAAAAACACAATAGTAGGTGTCAGCTGCTCCTTCAGGGTTGCCACAGGGAGGGATCCATATATTTAGAGTGGCATATATTTTTATCCAGGATGCCCTTCCTGACACAACGCTCTCTATTTTTATAGACCTGTAGTAATGCTGCATTCATGTGGTCCTCGGAACTCGAATACAGTGCATCTGTGAAGTATTCACAGTGCTTTTTCCACATTTTGTAATGTTACAGCCTTATTTCAAAATGGATTAAATTGATTGTTTGCCTCAAAATTTTACAAACTTATCCTTGAGTGATCCAGACAGAGCCAGCCTTGAACACCTCCGAGAAATCTGAAAATGGATGTGCACCGACGCTAACCATCCAACCTGATGGAACTTGAGAGGTTCTGCAAAGAAGACTGGGAGAAACTGCCCAAACATTGTTGTGCCCAGCTCATAGCATCAGACTCAAAAAGGCTTGAGGCTGTAATTAGGCCAACGAAGCTTAAACAAAGTTTTGGCTGTAAATAATTATGTACATGTGCTTTTTGTTTTTCATTTTTAATAAATTTGCAAAGAATTCAAACCTTCTTTCATGTTGTCATCATGGGCTATAGTTTGTAGGATTTTGAGGCAAATAATAAATTGAATCCATTTTGAAATAAGGATGTAACTTAACAAAATGTAGAAAAAGTGAAGCGCTGTGAATACTTTCTGTATTTGAGAAATGCACATGAACATGTCTAAACATCAGTCCTGCGATGCTATATATTCCGACCTTACGAGCTGAAATCATGTGAACACATCCCGAGATTCTGAGGACCACATTAACGCACCAAAAGTTATGAGAATTTTTAGAAATGAATAAAAAGTTGCATGTGTGTATTACTCTGTGCAAGGGTGAACACTTTGCAGGTTCGGATGAGGCTGGGATTAATGGGAAGTTTGTCGTCCAGGTTCAGCACAGTGAGTACGACGAAGATTAGAGACATCGCCAGCACCAGCAGGTCCAGACAATTCCAGCTAAAGGTTCACATATTACATTAGACACTATTGACAAAACAGACTTGCGCTTATTTATGTGCCTTACTTGTTATTTATAAACCTCAGTCCGCCAAACGCCACAGGTTTGAGCACAATGTCAATGATGAGGATGGCAAAGAAACCGTAGAAAGTGTAATCCATGAGATTATCTATGTACTAAGCAGACAACAAAAATAAATAAATCAATATGCCCTTATAGTTTAGAGATGTTCCTGAGGCAGTGGGTTGACATTACCGAGTCTGATTGTAATGTTCCAACATCATGATAAAGACATTGAAAATGATCACCCCTGACATGAGCAGCTCCAGGATGAGGCTCGTGCACAATGTGTGGATCAAGCGCGCACTCGCGAGTAGCGGGTGTAATATAGCGCTGTAAAAATAAAAATAAACCAACAAAAGGCCTAACAACCACAATCAAACACTACAATACTGGGCTCAGTGGCCTAGATGTGACTAACCGTTCCGTGTTAGGGTCATTTTCGCCTGTGTGAGGTCCCTCTTTGGATTTTCTGTTTTGCTGGACTTCGTTGAATGTGTCGACCATGGTCCCGATGAACATGTCCAGCAGGAGGATGCTCATTATTATAAACGATAGAAAGTACAGAGCCATCCAGGTCTTGTTGTTTGTCACAGGCTGAAAAACAAAACACAACTGATAAATTCACAAAGGATCAGCGTGATCCAATCCACTTTAACTATTCCTGCTTAAGGTTGTGTTTTGTATAAGTTACTTATACAGTGAGAAAATACATTTATTAATAACAATAAAGATAGTTATCAGTTTTATTGAGTCATGGATTTCTTTAAGTGTTGTTATGTTATATTTATTTTTCTACACCAATCCTTATAACAGGATTTTCTTTTTCAGAGAGGACTCGGTCTCCTCTGGTCCTCCTTAAGTCTCGTTTTGTTTAGTGATAATACCTGAAGGTCTTCTCCGACAGCGCCGAGGCCGTCGTACATGATATTCACCCATCCGTCCTTCGAGTACATCACAAACAGTGACATTAAGGCCTGGAAGAAAACAAAACTACTCAACAACTACTACTAATATGTTTAGTCTATCTCCAGCCTTCTCGTTTATACCTGGAGAATGTTGTCGAAATTGAATGTTCTTCTTTGCCAGCTTAGGTTTGACATCAGGCATTCGGTCTTGTTGGTGATGCTTCTGACAATACCGAATTCTTTGTCCACACAATTGAAAAAGGCTCCTTAAAAGCTAGTCAACCAAGGCACACAGGGTTGCAGTGATATGGTAAATACTTTGGCTGAATTCAAATACTGTTCCTTAACCTTTGAATACAACGTCCTAAAGTCAACAGTGAGAGGTCAGGAGTGTCCTTGTCAAGTTAGGAAAGGAGCATCAGCGGGGTTTTGACACATCTGATTCCACTAACCTCATCAGGAATGTTGAACATTGACGCACATTGACATAATAAAACTACACATCCTAACAAAAGACTACAACAAGCACCTAATCCTGAAAAAGTCAGTCATAAGATGTGGTAGCTCTAGAGCAGTGTCTTTTTCAGTTGATGCAGAGTGACTTTAAATTCATCACAAACTCTTCACACGAAACTAAATTTTGGTCGTATTCAGAAAAGATTGTGGCTGGTGGTGCAGTGGATTGTGGAAAGTCAGTAAGCTCCTAACCTTTCAGAACATCCATAGGTTTAAAAGAAGCAGTGGAGCTCCTATCTTAGCTCCTTTCCTTACTAAAGTGAGAACTCAAACATCTGTGTGTTCTAAGTGTTCTAAGCTATTTGAGACATTCAGATTCAGCCTCATGTGTGGTTGAATTATCTTACCTGCACACCAAGGACTCCATAGAAAAGAAAAAACAGCACTGATTATAATAATGTTAGTAATTGGTTTGACTGAAGCTAGGAGACCGTCCATGGCCAGCTTCAATCTTGTTGCGTGTTTGAGGACCCTGGAACAAAAATTCATACAAAACATGTATAAGTGCCATGTAAGAGCCACTCGCTGAAAAGCCTGGCTGCTTTAGGAGGAGTAGGGGCAGTACAAGTCATGATCACTTTGGGGAATGTTTGTCCTAAATATACATACTCCACTGTACTATTTTTGCAAACCCCTGGCAATATTGAGAAACAGTTATTAAATGGTGGAGTTAAACACAGCGGTCTATTGATGGAAAAATTTAAATCTTGTCTCTTGTTCACATCTATGACATACTGACCCAACCCGTAACGTAGAACCTTGAGGATCCCCATGATTCTTCTATTATTGTGCAGTGGATCACTCAGTGAGAGAATGACATCAGCTGCAGACACTATCACCAACACCCGTCTAGGACGCGTTCTCGGGAATGGCAGTAGCTGTCTTTCCCAATCACCACACCCAAGGCTATGATCTGGTGTTAAAGAACAGTAAGAGTCAAATCAAAAATAACTCAAAATGTTTTTAGAAATACTTGTATATTGTTTACCTTTAAAACCATTTCTAGTGTAAAGAGGCCGGTAAAGACATAGTCACAATAAGTCAGGACAAGTCGCTCCTAAAGACAAAGACATACAGTTTTTATCTAATATATCTAATATGAACCTATCTCATATTTTCCAGGTTCTGAGGGAAATAGATGTATTTGAGAATGCATTTGTCTCACCGTGCTTCCGTCAGAGATGCTGGGTCTTTCCAAAGCCAAGGTGATACAGCTCAGAACAACGACTAAAAGAATGAGGTGGGCGAACTTAACAGAGGCATTGATCTGATTGCAGACAACACGGAACCTAAACAAAAGCACACAATTACCTCAGGACTGAGCTGTAAAAGGAAAAGTGACTTCTTCAGTTCAATTCAGTTTATCTGCCATTTGCAGATTAAAACTCTTCTATCGATATGCATATATAAGTATGCACTTTCACAGATTAAAAAAGTAAAAAACAGTGAAAGGTGTTTTTAATAAACAGCAGGGTTGTAGTCGAGTCACCAGTTTTTAGTACAAGGCACTTTCAAATCCTCAGTTTTCAAGTTCAAGACACCAAAAACTAGTCCGAGTTGTGGGTGAGTTGTCAACATGGTTATTTACATCATCAACAGAAACGTTTAAGATATTTAAGTTATATAAGTCATTTAAGAATATATCATACCAACTGTTTTGAACATTCATAACTTAACTTTTTTAAACAGGCCCGGCTTTTCTTGAAATGCTGCTAATAGCTTAATTATTGCTAGTTTGACTGTAATAACTTATTTAATATAACATTAAAATCAAATAAATATAACATGAGCGCATTTTGGTCCTTGTTGTTATTGTTTATTGTTCCAACATTCTGAGATAAAATTACATGAACACATCAAAGTAGAAGAAGAACAACTTCCTAACTGGAAATTGAAATTTGAGTTACCTTCAATTGATGAAATAAGTTCAAGTTAAATCCAAATATATTTGAGTCCATTCAAATCACCAAATGTTGAACCAAATCATCTGATCAACTGATGCATTGATTTGGATTTGATTTGTGTGTCTATTTAGAAGACATTTAATGCTGTTTGTTGCTCACACTTAAAAGTACTATAAACGTATTAATTATGAGCTGTTTATATCTAAGACTGAAAGCTAGACAATCTGCACGTCTCTTTTAAGTCATGGGGCAATGTCTACCTGATCAAAAAGCAGGTATCTGGCAAAGACCGAAGTTCATTGAGGAGTTTCCAAATCTACTTTTTCCAATTTTCAGGGGGAAGACAGCGGTACAAAGCTCTAAAGCATGGTTACGCTGAAAAGTAGTGCAGGTCTCAAAGCAAAGCGAAGCCATTACACACAGACAGAGCAGACAGGTGTCACACCTGTCAGGACGGTCCAGGCCTAGGAAGAGAAGAGGAATGTAGCACCGATGAGTTAGGGACTGTAATTTTCTGATCCTCCAAACACAGAGCTAAGCTCCTGATCAGCTGTGCCCGAGGACTTGTGTTCTGTTCTAAAGCCCTGCTTTATCTTTGTCTAAACCTTTACACTTTCTCGGCCTCGATCATAACATGTACATTTGTATTTAGCCATGCGCTGTCCTGGCTGTAGCACATTGATAAAAATATATATATATATAATGTTTGTAGATTATTCATTCATTATTAATGTTTTAGGCTGCAAGCCCAAATTATTTAAATATTAAATATTAAATATTTCTAAATGCTAAATTTCTAAATTTCTAAATGCACATACTGATGCCTGCATCAGTCTGTGCTTTAACTAAGATCAGCTGTTTTACCACACACGCTTTTTTAACCACCACCTCTCACGGGGCTGGCAGAGCCACAGACGAGCACGAGGAAGTCGGGAACAAGATAGCAAATATACCCCCGTCTTGATCACCACCAGGCCTGTTTTGTTGCAGGATCTGTGCTGTATTGTTCTACTGCAGCTGCAGCTGTCCGAGTCTGAGTCAGGACCATCAAAAACCAACTCCAAGTTCATTGAGGCCTACGCCTGAGTCACTGGCAGCCAGTTCTGCTCAGCCTTTACTTAAACCCAATGAGAGAACAAAGCCTAACTGCTCCTCTGATTGGATTAAATTAATTAATTCTCTATTTGTTGGAAAGCAAGGGGCTATACTGTAACAATAATAAATAAGTACTTTCTCCTTATTACCCTCCTTGTCTACAATAGCTTACACAGCAGGTATATAAATAAATACAAATATTATTGTAATGCCAGTTGTGTGTGTTTGCTTTTGTGTTAAGCTTACTTGTTCTGCGGAGAAAACAGGAAGAGTGACCACTCCTTATGATCTATGAACCATTTTGGATAACGAGGTGTCTGCAGTAAAAATCAAAAAGAAAACAGACATTTAAAAGATTACATCAACATTAAAGCTTGATTAAAAGTAGTAAGTTGTATTTCATAATGTCTTTTTCACATCTTACGTTTTCTACTGCTCACTGAAGTCACTGAAGTCTGTGTGTCTTCGTGTGAGATAATGGAATGGGCCTAGGACAACAGAGTTTTTAGACAAACACATCATCAAGCCACTATACTGTAGGCACACTGCGCACAAGTTACAAATAACAGATTACAGATGTAAAAATTTGAATAAAAACTATTTAAACACTGTGTGATTTGTAGCCTTTTAAAAGACTATTACAGGTATTAAAGTACTGTGAGGTTTAGTCCAATGTGTATTTTTACATTTTATTTTTTTAAAGGTTGGGGAGACTGGCTTTGTAATAATAACAAATTTGTTAATCTGTCATCTCTGTTACTGTCAGGAGCATTGCATTAATGATTGGGGACATACTCAGAATTCAACTCTTTCTCAGAATGTAATGATCTTGAAAAATGCTGAAGCAAATTAGATTTGGAACTGGGCCGTGTAATACTTATTACACTATACGTTTTTCTATTGCCTTTTCTCTGCCCAGAATTATGCATTTTATTTTTTCTACAAAAACATATTTAAATGATCTTCGTGTCAATGAGTTCTTGCACGCTCTCACCACGTGCCACTGTGTAAAACAGCGACCGAACCCAGCAGCACACAAATCTGTGGCCTGTGCTCTGTAAATATTTACTGTAGACATCCCGTTAGCCCCACACCCTGTCCCAGCGGAGGACCGTGGGGCTGGTGCTGCCTGTTAAAGGGGTTTGTCTCAAAACAGAGACTGTGGATGTGATGTGGTTTTATTGGCATAAAGAGCAAAGGGCGGGAAATATAAAACATTTTTGACCTTGACCTTTCTGTTTTAAAGTCTTCTGTCTCTGATGTTGGGGCCACTCAAAATGTTCAGCTAAACTCTAAAACATCATCTAAAAAGGGAATTAGATGATGTTTTGACTGTAATTTTCTTGAGGAGGACCCATCAACATCAAATATCCCAGCCCTGACTCACTGCATATCAATTATTATGCATCAGTGATGTATGAAAACAAAAATGGTCCTTACCAGAACTTGGAAATTACGAACCACGATGCTCACAAGCACGTTCAGGAGTAAATGTTTCCCCAGCATTATCACAGCAACGAAAAAAAAAACATGCCCAGGGGCTGGTGGTGATCATGCCGTTGTACATCACGTAATTCCAGTCTTCCTGGGTCAGAATCTACATCAGAGAATAAGACAAAAAAAGTTGTGAGCGCAAAGTGCATCAGCAGGGGCCTCCGGGAGTTTCCAGGGAAGGTTTTAGGGTCCTTTTAATAAAAATTATTAGATTTTATGTCCATATTGCCAATACAACTAATGACAAGACAATCATTTAAAAGCCATGACAATTCAACCTGGAAATTACATTTTACATTTCCCTTGACTTTTCCAACTCAAATCTAAATTGTAAATAAAAAGGATTATATTTATCCATTAAAGAATTACAAAAACCATGGTCAACAAATTATATGCAGCATTCAAGGGATTCTCAAACAGTCTTATTTGTTTGCAATCATTTTGATCACCCTTAACCTTTTTCTTTTTGATTTGATCAGTGTGTCTGTGTTACAGCTTATAGCATGAATTTCTGCAGAATGTTTCTCTTCAGTGACTCTCACAGATCTATTATACACCCTTGACACTTTCTGCTCTCTCCTGGGGACCCTCCAGCCAAAAATGCACATAAATAAAATTAAATAAACACTGAAACATCAATATTTTTGTTCTCCATGAATCCCTGAACCAAACCTACCAAATACTCAAAATGTTTCAGGATTAAACTGATTGAATATTTGGTTGCCTGAATGTTTTTAATACTTAGTAGTATTTGGAGTCGGAAGAGACCCCAATTAGTGCTGTTACAAAGCAGACCAGGCTCACCTGAAACACAGTGAGCATCGACCACAGGATGGAGTCAAAGTTTGTCCGTCTATGCACATCTTGTGTGGGAAAGTTGAATTTTGACCCAAAGCAGTGCATCCCCAGTAGACTGGAATAACAGAGACATAGTCAGTAAACCTGCACTGGTAGAACCTCTATCTCTCTATTCTGAGAAGTACATGCCTGAAAACAAAAATGAAAAGCAGCAACAGGGACCAGAGTGGAACGGCCTCTTTCATGGTCTTCATCAGCACTAGAACTTGTTTCCACAGGTTAGGATGGGACATAATGAGGCGCACTAGACGAAGCAAACGAAAGACATGCAGCACCGCCAGCATACTGCCACCTGTCGTCAGGTGCTCCATACAACTGGTACACAAAGAACCTTCAGCGTTGTGGGACAATTCTTTAGATTACATTTAGGACACCCACATTACCTTGTAATAACAATGATGAAGTCCAGCAGATTATTAAACTCTCTGAAGTAATCAAATGAATGTATTATTTACTTGAGCACCATCTCCGTGAAGAAGATATAGCATCGATGAAAATGTTACTGATCAGGAGTAACTTCATCCACCAGAGAGGCTGTGAGAAAAGACACAAAGGAAAAGGAAATCAGGAAATAAATCTTTGTATTTACTTTATAGATGTATTATACTGTGCTGTTCAGTGCATATTTTCATTTCATGGGCTTTAAAATAAGTAGGTAAATTTCTAAAACTTAAGGGTGCATAATTAAAATAATCTTGCATTCTTCCAGGCATTCTTGCATTATCTTAAGCATTTACACCTGGAACACTGAACCAAATAAATGATACGGTTTATGATATCACTGCACTGTCCCAACTTTAAGCCCCCGGGTCAGAACCAATCCCACAGAAACTGAAACTAGACAACATGTGTGAGGAATGTAATGAGCCTGCTCTGTGCCAAATCAACAGTGGCCATGACGTATTCCACAAACCAGTTCTAATTATACACTTGTGCTCATAAGTACATATCCTGGAAGAATTTGGAAATTTTGGGAGTTTTTGGGAGTTGAGAATATGAATGAACTTTTTATTCATAGTTAGTGGTTTGGTGAAGCCATTTATTATAAAAACATTTGTGTTTACTCTTTTAAAATGATAATGACAACAGACACTATCCAAATGAACTTGTTTAAAAGATTACACAAACAACTACAAGGTTAAGACAACATTGCCCAATCAATGATGCAATTCACAGCTACATATGCTGCACTATTCCAGACGCTAGTGAGACTTGAACATGCATATTGAGTGTTCTCTGTCTCAGGCCTGTCTTGTGGTGAATAAATCTTCTGCTCTAAGTCATGCATTCTGTGTCTTTCAGTCTATCTTGTCTCAAATCCAATCGGCTAAATAGAGGTGGTCAGCAGCTTTCTACAACAGTGAGGTCCAAAGCGTCACTAGTACCTCTAGTACTACACAAAATATCTACTAGAAGTACTAGTGTGCTCAAAAATGTGCACTGGTAATAGTAGCTTTCCATAGAAGGGTTAACTAAGAATCCCCATGTGTCTCACCTGTTGGTAATGTTCCATAGCGATCACAAAAATACTTAAGAAATTCACAAAAAGGATCACTCGGTCAAGCAGTCGGTGGCAACATATTTTTGAGGTGTTCCTGAAATAGGCATAGACTTTTCGCCGGATCTCTATTTGAGCGCTGTCAGATGGAGGCCGTCTGTGGGACCTAATATAAGAACTGAAAAGATGCAGTTTTTCAAAATGTGATTTTACTGTAGTTCAGACACCTGCTAATAAACCAGCAGCTGTAATAATCTTTCTGAGGCTATGTCCAAATTTATTTACACAGCATTGTATTTTTCTATTCCTAAAAGTCCCTATTGATATATTATTTGAAAAAGTAAGGTCATGAACACAAAGAACACAGTAATACAGTTAAGTCTCTGTCTAACCTCATTTCAAAGTAGACTTTTGTAAGAATCTAGTTGCTTGTTCTTTTAAAAGAACTGCAACTTGTATTCTATCTTCTTGTTCTTCATGCTGCTGCTGCTCCGAACATCGAGAACTGGGTACTAATCACTACAGCACACACGTTCGTCATGACAAATGCTCCGAGCTGATGTGAAAGAAGAGCAGTCACTTTAAAACCACAACATAAAAGACAGGAAGTAAAAGAAGAATAAGAAAAAACAGACAGCTTCAGTGAATGTCAGTCTGAGGAGTGTTCAAATGAGTATCTGAGTTTGGGAAAAGAGGCCAGTGGGTTTCAGTATCACAAAGAGAGCTTGGGGTACGCAGTTAGCTTTGTTTCCGTTGTCATTTAAAAAAATACTCCAGAGCACCTGTACAGCGGCTGTACTTTAAGAACTACAGGACAGAGACACGTAATGAGACCTGTACCCTGCCAAATGGCCTTTAGTAGCTTAGATCATTCATTTGTAGGCTTCACCCTGTTCTTGAGATTTGTTCTTTTAGAACATTTTTCAGTTAATGTAAAAAAGATTTGGTGAAAATCCTCTTAAGTAGGGTTTAAGTAGATATTTCTACACAAGAAGCTTCATGAATGAGGCGACCATTCTTTTTCCTAAGTCCAAAAGTAATTTCTCACCACATGTAACAAAAATGGGAACTAAAAGAAAAATAAGGTGTGCCCCAATCTCTCACGTCTCTGATCTACCCGCTCGACAACAGAATGTAGAACAAATTTACACAACTGATGATTTAAAAACGCAACACTATCAAGTTGGTGAGAATTCATCAATCAAGTGAGAACTATGTATACACTTTCTGGTGTTAATGATATTGATTTTGCTGTTCATTTAAAAACCAGTGTATGCAAAAATTTTCACCAAAATAAAAGGCATTATGAATTAGTTTTTCTTTCTCTTTTGACTTTGATTTGAAATTTCGCCAAATACAGCTTTCAGGGTATATACTAAAGCTTAAGGGTATATCTTTGCCTCTGTAAAATATAAAAATCGAATACTTACCACAGTCACAACTATAAAAATAAAAACTCCAAAAGAAAAGGCATCCATGACAAAATACATGATTTCTGACCATCCTTCCAGTGTGATGACCTGAGGATTTTCAAATGAAAAATACACAGATCAATAAAGAGTTCAAAGACAAATCTGTTCAGGTGAGTAGATACTGAGATATTAAAAAAAAAAAAAGTGCATGTACATAATTATTCAAAGCCTTTGCCATAACACTCAAAATTGAGCTCAGACACGGTTGTGTTCAAAAATTACATACCCTGGCAGAATTTTTGTTTTTTTTTGGCCATTTTCCAAAGAATATGAATGATAACATAAAAAACTTTTTTTCCAGCTCATTACTGTTTTTTTTTTTTTTTTTAAATAAATTTTAACGTTTAATTTAAACTTTTTTAAAGTTTTTATTGTGGGGTATTGTTTGTAGAATTTTGAGACAAATTATGAATTTAATCAATTTTGGGAAAAGGCTGTAACATAAAATGTGGAAAAAGTGAAGCACTGTGAATATGTTTCTGATGCACTGTACAAGTGATCATACTGTTTACATAATTATTTATTGTTTTATTTGTCCTGTGTGTGTATTGTGTATGTAAAGCATCCTCTGAAAAGCGCTATTTAAATTTGATTTATTATTATTACTCACCTGAAATATAGCTATCCAAGCATAACCAATGTCGTCAAAGTTAATGATTCCTTCATAAGGGTTCTCGTCTCCACGTTGACACTCTCTGTACAAACTGTTCCAGTTCACACAGTCGTGAGAGTCATTAAACGAAGCCAGGGCCTGACTCTCAGGTAAAACCATGCACTGGGTGTTGTTTTTGACTGTAGATGGTACGTTACTGCAATGCTGACCATCGTTGTCAAATGGTGAACAGATGAAGGGTGAGTTGTTAGGGTCAGAGTAGAAAGGATGCATGGTCCTGTTGTACTGTCTGAGGAGAGACATAGAGACATACACACTTTAATACTTTTTGTCTGTAGACAATGAAGACAAAACCAATCATCTGATAAATACAGAAGTCTAGCAATACTTTTAGAAAGCAACAGCCAAATGTGAGACTAAAGCCATTGCTTAATGCTTATAGGTCCAGTTGCATAATATATATTTAACATGTGTTGACGCTGCAACTCTCTATATCCATATCACAAAAGACTGCTGGAAATGCAACATTGTTAGTATTCCATTTATCTTTCAGACTTTGAATGACCAAATCAAACATTTGTGCCCAGATTGGATATAAAGGTATGTTGGTTTGCTGAGTGACAGATCAAGTTTATGTAGGATTCCTTAAGTCTTTGGCGAGTGTGGTTGAAAAAATAAATATATTATTGTGGAATAAGTTTGAGAGAAAACAACAGATGTCTTTTGGTGATTTATTTAAGGAAAAAGGAAAAAAGAATTCAGAGACATCTTTTGCAAAAGGAGGAATGGAAAATACAACTCTGTCCGTGTACAGAGCTGCATGAACAGTCCCCATGTTAACTAGGCAGGCTTAGAATTTATACTGAAATCACAGCAGATAAGAAAAATTAAACACTGGCTCTCAGGAGTGAGCCATCTAACATGAAAGACAATTTTATCAGTTTGAAAACAGTACACACAGATGGTGCGCACATCATTATGCTGCGGTCAAGGACAGCACAGAGCATGTGAAAGAGGAAAATATGATTTTCCCATTACAATTCCCTCCTTTTGATCAAACACAATTGATCAACCAAAATCAATCAAAACTCAATTAGGATACAAAACATAAATCAAATTAACCTTAACTTTGTGAGTTGTACTAAAGTTTGTGGTGCCGAAAAACCCAGCCGAGGGCTGACTAAATCAAGTAGAAACATTTCATACTATCAGTAGCTGACCTAACGCTGGGAAAAGAACACCACAGCCCCTCCCTCACAGGCGTAACTCACTAGGGTTAAACATAAGCATTAGATGAAAAATATTCACAAAACAAATTAGTTTGTAAAACTTAAAAACCTTCAAGTCAATTAAGACTTTAAATCAAAGAAAGCATTATAGAAAAAATTTAAAAACACCACATGTAAGTCCACAATTTTAGCCTTAGCGTGTCTAAAATAACAAAAATTTAAATTATCAGGTTTAAAAGTTGATTAGCTGTGATTGCTTCGGTGACTATATTTCACAATTACTATTTCAAAAGAAAATTACATGTGGATTACACAGACATAGGAACATACTTAGTCATACTTAGTCTTCTTCAAATAGATGAGCAAATAAAACAGAATTAACAGAATCTGTTATGTTCTGGTCGGATAACCCAAACGCAGGCACACACGCAGTTCACAAAAACAAGTTTATTTAAATGATCAACTTATAACTGTCGGTTCCTTCGGGATAACGAGGGGTAGCAGGGTCCGGACCGGGTTGAGCTGGAGCGTGGCGAGCTGAAGGACCGGCGAGGCTCAGGGATGACCGAGGAGGGGCGAGAACCGGACTGGAGGTAGGACGGGAAGGATCTGCGGTGAACAAAGGAAACAGGTAAGTACATACATAAATCCAAACTCTACGAACGCGAGGCGTGTACTAACTGTCGTCAATGTTACGATCTGGCGTCGAGGAGCAGGCTGCGGTGCTTCTTATTCCCTCTTGATTGTTCACTCGGCTCAGCTGGGCTTGCCGCCGGCGCTCCCGCACACCTGTCTCCTCTCTGCGAATCCGTAGGGGCGGGGAGCCCGGCGCGAGGCCACGGCCAACTGTGCCGAGTCCTGATCCCCGTGACAGTACCCCCTCTATGGACGCCACCTGGCGGCCTATCCGTTCTCCGGATGGCGTAGAAAAATTCTCGGATCAGGGATGGATCCAGAATGTTTCTCCGTGGCACCCAACAGCGTTCCTCCGGCCCATAACCCTCCCAATCCACTAAAAACTGAAGGCCTCGACCCGGCGCCCGTACATCCATAATCCGCCCGTGCCGTGTAAGCTGGGTGATCGTCAATCATCCTGGGCGGCGGGGAGGACAGGAGACTAGAGGAGGCAGAGGAGACAGAGAGACTAGAGGATTGCAGAGGTCACAGAGAGACCAGAGGAGGTAGAGGCCACAGAGAGACGAGAGGAGGCAGAGGACACAGACAGACCAGAGGAGGCAGAGGCGACAGAGAGACTAGAGGAGGCAGAGGAGACAGAGAGACCAGAGGAGGCAGAGGCCACAGAGACGAGAGGAGGCAGAGGAGGCAGAGAGACCAGAGGAGGCAGAGGCCACAGAAAGACCAGGGGAGGCAAGGAGAGTCTTGAGGAGGCAGAGGCCACAGAGAGACCAGGGGAGGCAGAGGAGGCAGAGAGACCAGAAAAGGCAGATGCCTCAGAGAGACCAGAGTAGGCAGCGGCCAGAGAGAGACCAGAGAAGGCAGAGGCCACAGAGAGACCAGAGGAGGCTGAGGCCACAGAGAGACCAGAGGAGGCAGAGAGACAGAGAGACCAGAGGAGGCAGTTAGAGCAGAGGAGGCAGAGGAGGGAGAGAGACCAGAGGAGGCAGAGGCCACAGAGTGACTAGAGGAGGCAGAGGAGACAAAGAGACCCGAGGAGGCAGAAGACACAGAGAGACTAGAGGAGGCAGAGGCCACAGAGAATCTAGGATAGGCATAGGCTACAGAGAGACCAGAGGAGAGCAGAGGTTACAGAGAGACCAGTGGAGGTAGAGAGAGCAGAGGAGGCAGAGAAGGCAGAGAGACCAGTGGAGGCAGAGGAGACAGAGTGACCAGAGGAGGCAACGGGGCAGAGAGGCCACAGGAGGCAGAGGCCACAGAGAGACCAGAGGAGGCAGAGGACACAGACAGACCAGAGGAGGCAGAGAGAGCAGAGGAGGCAGAGAAGGCAGAGAGACCAGTGGAGGCAGAGGAGACAGAGAGACCAGAGGAGGCAGAGCCCATAGAGAGACCAGAGGAGGCCGAGGCCATAGAGAGACCAGAGTAGGCAGAGAAAGAGAGACCAGAGGAGGCAGTTAGAGCAGAGGAGGCAGAGGAGGCAGAGAAACCAGAGGAGGTAGAGGCCACAGAGTGACTAGAGGAGGCAGAGGAGACCAAGAGACCAGAGGAGGCAGAGGCAATAGAGAGAGCAGTGGAGGCAGAGAGACCAGAGGGGACAGAGGAGTCAGAGAGACAAGGGAAGGCAGAGGCCACAGAGAGAGCAGAGGAGGCAGAGGCCATAGAGACACCAGAGGAGGTATAGGAGGCAGAGAGAGACCAGAGGAGTTTGAGGAGAAAGAGAGAAACAGAAGAGGCAAAGGAGACAGAGAGACCAGAAAAGGCAGATGCTTCAGAGAGACCAGAGGAGGCAGATGCCTCAGAGAGACCAGAGGAGGCAGCGGCCAAAGAGAGACCAGAGAAGGCAGAGGCCACAGAGAGACCAGAGGAGGCAGAGGAGGCAGAGCACACAGACAGACCAGAGGAGGGAGAGGCCACAGAGAGACCAGAGGAGGCAGAGGAGACAGAGAGACCAGAGGAGGCAGAGGCCACAGAGAGACCAGAGGAGGCAGAGGCCACAGAAAGACCAGGGGAGGCAAGGAGAGTCTAGAGGAGACAGAGGCCACAGAGAGACCAGGAGAGGCAGAAGAGGCAGAGAGACCAGAAAAGGCAGATGCCTCAGAGAGACCAGAGGAGCCAGCGGCAGCAGAGAGACCAGAGGAGGCAGAGAGACCAGAGAAGGCAGAGGATACAAAGAGACCAGAAGAGGCAGAGAGACAGAGAGACCAGAGGAGGCAGTTAGAGCAGAGGAGGCAGAGGAGGCAGAGAGACCAGAGGAGGCAGAGGCCACAGAGTGACTAGAGGAGGCAGAGGAGACAGAGAGACCAGAGGAGGCAGAGGCCACCGAGACGAGAGGAAGCAGAGGAGGCAGAGAGACCAGAGGAGGCAGAGGCCACAGAGAGACCAGTGGAGGTAGAGAAAGCAGAGGAGGCAGAGAAGGCAAAGAGACCAGTGGAGGCAGAGGAGACAGAGAGACCAGAGGATTGCAGAGGTCACAGAGAGACCAGTGGAGGTAGAGAAAGCAGAGGAGGCAGAGAAGGCAGAGAGACCAGTGGAGGTAGAGGAGACAGAGAGACCAGAGGCGGCAATGGGGCAGAGAGGCCAGAGCAGGCAGAGGCCACCGAGAGTTCAGAGGAGGAAGAGAGACAGAGAGACCAGAGGCCACAGAGAGATCCAGAGAAGACAGAGGTCACAGAGAGACCAGAGGAGGAAGAGGACACAGAGAGACCAGATGAGGTAGAGGCAACAGAGAGACCAGGAGGCAGAGAAGGCAGAGAGTCTAGAAGAGACAGAGGCATAGAGAGACGAGAGGAGGCAGAGGCAAAGAGAGACCAGAGGAGATAGAGGAGACAGAGAGAGCAGAGGAGCCAGAGGCGACAGAGAGAGCAGAGGAAGCAGAGGAGACAGAGATACCAGAGGAGGCAGAAGCCACAGAGAGACCAGAGGAGGCAGAGAAACAAGAGAAGGCAGAGGCCACAAAGTGATCAGAGGAGGCAGAGGCCACAGAGAGACCAGAGGAGGCAGAGGCCACAGAGAGACCAGAGGAGGCAGAGAGACTAGTGGAGGTAGAGGAGGCAGAGAGACCAGAGGAGGCAAAGGCCACAGAGTGACCAGAGGAGGCACAGAGTCCAGTGAAGGCAAAGGCCACAGAGAGACCAGAGGAGGCAGAGGAGGCCGAGAGACCACAAAAGGCAGATGCTATAGAGAGACCAGAGGAGGCAGATACGACAGAGAGAGCAGAGGAGGCAGAGAGACAGAGAGACCAGAGTAGGCAGAGAGACCAGAGGAGGCAGGGGAGGCAGAGAGCAGAGGAGGAAGTGTCCAGAGAGAGAGTAGAGGAGGCAGAGGAGACAGAGAGACCAGAGGAGGCAGAGGCAAGAGAGAGACCAGTGGAAGCAGAGAGACAAGAGGAGGCAGAAGAGGCAGAGAGACCAGAGGAGGCAGAGGCCAAAGAGAGACCAGTCTGTACTACTGCACCTCTACAGTCTGTTCTAAAATCATGTCTACAGTCTTTTCTAATACTCATATACAGTCTGTTCTATTTCTCGTGTACATTCTGTAGTAATGCACCTTTAAAGTCAATTCTTCTGCAGCATCATCAGTCTGTTCTACTGCAAGTCTACAGTCTGTTCTAATAATTGTCTACAGTCCGTTCTACTGCACGTCTACAGTCCTTTCTAATAATTGTCGACAGTCTATACTACTGCAACTCTACAGTCTCTTCTACTGCACATCTACAGTCTGTTCTAATGTTTGTCTACAGTCTGAACAACTGCACCTCTACAGTCTGTTCTAAAGCATGTCTAGAGTATTTTCTAATACTCATATATAGTCTGTTCTAATGCTAGTCTATAGTCTGAACTACTGCACCTCAACAGTCTGTTCTAAAGCATGTCTAGAGTGTTTTCTAATACTCATATACAGTCTGTTCTAATGCAGGTTTACAGTCTGTACTAGTACATCTCTACAGTCTATTCTTCTGCACATTGTCAGTCTGTTCTACTGACGTTTACAGTCTGTAGACCTGCAGTAGAACAGACCGTAGATGAGCAGTAAAACAGACTATAGATTTGCATTAGAACAGACTTTAGAAGTGCAGTAGTAGAGACTGTACACGTGTAGTAGAACAGACTGTAGAGGTGCAGTAGAACAGACAGTAGATGACCAGTAGTACAGACTGTAGACTTACATTTGAACAGACTGTAGATGTGCATTAGAACAGACTGTAGACGTGCAGTAGAACAGACTGTAGATGAGCAGTAGTACAGACTGTAGGCTTGCATTAGAACAGACAGTAAATGTACATTAGAACAGACTGTAGATGTGCAGTAAAACAGACTGTAGACGTGCAGTGGACGAGACTGTAGTAGAGCAGTAGTACAGACTGTAAACTGGCATTAGAACAGACTGTAGAGGTGCAGGTGAACAGACAGTAGACGTGCAGTTGAGCAGACTTCAGAGCAGCAGTAGTACAGACTCTAGATTGGCTTTAGAACTGACTATAGACGAGCATTAGAACAGGCTATAAACGTCCAGTAGAAGAGACTCTATATAAGTATTAGAAAACACTCTAGATATGCTTTATAACAAAATGTAGAGGTGCAGTAGTTCCGACTGTAGACAAACATTAGAACAGACTGTATATGAGTATTAGAAAACACTCTAAACATGCTTTAGAACAGACTGTAGAGGTGCAGTAATACAGACTGTAGATGAGAATTAGAAAAGACTGTAAACGTCCAGTAGAACAGACTGACAATGTGCAGAAGAATAGACTGTTGAGATGCAGTAGTACAGACTGTAGACATGCATTAGAACAGACTGTATATGAGTATTAGAAAACACTCTAGACATGCTTTAGAACAGACTGTAGATGAGCAGTAGTACAGACTGTAGACATGCATTAGAACAGACTGTAGATGTGCAGTAGAACAGACTGTAGACGTTTATTAGAACAGACTGTAGACCTGCAAAAGAACAGATCGTAGATGAGTAGTAAAACAGACTATAGACTTGCATTAGAACAGACTGTAAAACTGACTGTAGACGAGCATTAGAACAGACTGTAAACATCCAGTAGAACAGACTGACAATGTGCAGAAGAATAGACTGTAGAAATGCAGTAGTACAGACTGTAGACGAGCAGTAGTACAGACTGTAGGCTTGCATTAGAACAGGCAGTAGATGTACATTAGAACAGACTGTAGATGTGCAGTAAAACAGACTGTAGACGTGCAGTGGACGAGACTGTAGTAGAGCAGTAGTACAGACTGTAAACTGGCATTAGAACAGACTGTAGACTTGCAGTAGAACAGACTGATGATGCTGCAGAAGAATTGACTTTAAAGGTGCATTACTACAGAATGTACACGAGAAATAGAACAGACTGTATATGAGTATTAGAAAAGACTGTAGACATGATTTTAGAACAGACTGTAGAGGTGCAGTAGTACAGACTGGTCTCTCTTTGGCCTCTGCCTCCTCTGGTCTCTCTGCCTCTTCTGCCTCCTCTTGTCTCTCTGCTTCCACTGGTCTCTCTCTTGCCTCTGCCTCCTCTGGTCTCTCTGTCTCCTCTGCCTCCTCTACTCTCTCTCTGGACACTTCCTCCTCTGCTCTCTCTGCCTCCCCTGCCTCCTCTGGTCTCTCTGCCTACTCTGGTCTCTCTGTCTCTCTGCCTCCTCTGCTCTCTCTGTCGTATCTGCCTCCTCTGGTCTCTCTATAGCATCTGCCTTTTGTGGTCTCTCGGCCTCCTCTGCCTCCTCTGGTCTCTCTGTGGCCTTTGCCTTCACTGGACTCTGTGCCTCCTCTGGTCACTCTGTGGCCTTTGCCTCCTCTGGTCTCTCTGCCTCCTCTACCTCCACTAGTCTCTCTGCCTCCTCTGGTCTCTCTGTGGCCTCTGCCTCCTCTGGTCTCTCTGTGGCCTCTGCCTCCTCTGATCACTTTGTGGCCTCTGCCTTCTCTTGTTTCTCTGCCTCCTCTGGTCTCTCTGTGGCTTCTGCCTCCTCTGGTATCTCTGTCTCCTCTGCTTCCTCTGCTCTCTCTGTCGCCTCTGGCTCCTCTGCTCTCTCTGTCTCCTCTATCTCCTCTGGTCTCTCTTTTGCCTCTGCCTCCTCTCGTCTCTCTATGCCTCTGTCTCTTCTAGACTCTCTGCCTTCTCTGCCTCCTGGTCTCTCTGTTGCCTCTACCTCATCTGGTCTCTCTGTGTCCTCTTCCTCCTCTGGTCTCTCTGTGACCTCTGTCTTCTCTGGATCTCTCTGTGGCCTCTGGTCTCTCTGTCTCTCTTCCTCCTCTGAACTCTCGGTGGCCTCTGCCTGCTCTGGCCTCTCTGCCCCATTGCCGCCTCTGGTCTCTCTGTCTCCTCTACCTCCACTGGTCTCTCTGCCTTCTCTGCCTCCTCTGCTTTCTCTACCTCCACTGGTCTCTCTGTGACCTCTGCAATCCTCTGGTCTCTCTGTCTCCTCTGCCTCCACTGGTCTCTTTGCCTTCTCTGCCTCCTCTGCTTTCTCTACCTCCACTGGTCTCTCTGTGGCCTCTGCCTCCTCTGGTCTCTCTGCCTCCTCTGCTTCCTCTCGTCTCTCGGTGGCCTCTGCCTCCTCTGGTCTCTCTGTCTCCTCTGCCTCCTCTAGTCACTCTGTGGCCTCTGCCTCCTCTGGTCTCTCTGCCTCCTCTGCCTCCTCTGCTCTAACTGCCTCCTCTGGTCTCTCTGTCTCTCTGCCTCTTCTGGTCTCTTTGTATCCTCTGCCTTCTCTGGTCTCTCTGCCTCCTCTGGTCTCTCTGCTGCCGCTGGCTCCTCTGGTCTCTCTGAGGCATCTGCCTTTTCTGGTCTCTCTGCCTCTTCTGCCTCTCCTGGTCTCTCTGTGGCCTCTGTCTCCTCTAGACTCTCCTTGCCTGCCCTGGTCTTTCTGTGGCCTCTGCCTCCTCTGGTCTCTCTGTGGCCTCTGCCTCCTCTGGTCTCTCTGTCTCCTCTGCCTCCTCTGGTCTCTCTGTGGCCTCTCCCTCCTCTGGTCTGTCTGTGTGCTCTGCCTCCTCTGCCTCCTCTGGTCTCTCTGTGGCCGCTGCCTCCTCTGGTCTCTCTGAGGCATCTGCCTCCTCTGGTCTCTCTGAAGCATCTGCCTTTTCTGGTCTCTCTGTCTCCTTTGCCTCTTCTGTTTCTCTCTTTCTCCTCAAACTCCTCTGGTCTCTCTCTGCCTCCTATACCTCCTCTGGTGTCTCTATGGCCTCTGCCTCCTCTGCTCTCTCTGTGGCCTCTGCCTTCCCTTGTCTCTCTGACTCCTCTGTCCCCTCTGGTCTCTCTGCCTCCACTGCTCTCTCTATTGCCTCTGCCTCCTCTGGTCTCTTGGTCTCCTCTGCCTCCTCTAGTCACTCTGTGGCCTCTACCTCCTCTGGTTTCTCTGCCTCCTCTGCCTCCTCTGCTCTAACTGCCTCCTCTGGTCTCTCTTTCTCTGCCTACTCTGGTCTCTCTATGGCCTCGGCCTCCTCTGGTCTCTCTATGGGCTCTGCCTCCTCTGGTCTCTCTGTCTCCTCTGCCTCCACTGGTCTCTCTGCCTTCTCTGCCTCCTCTGCTCTCTCTGCCTCCTCTGGTCTGTCTGTGTCCTCTGCCTCCTCTGGTCTCTCTGTGGCCTCTGCCTCCTGTGGCCTCTCTGCCCCGTTGCCTCCTCTGGTCACTCTGTCTCCTCTGCCTCCACTGGTCTCTCTGCCTTCTCTGCCTCCTCTGCTCTCTCTACCTCCACTGGTCTCTCTGTAACCTCTGCTCTCCTCTGGTCTCTCTGTAGCCTATGCCTATCCTAGATTCTCTGTGGCCTCTGCCTCCTCTAGTCTCTCTGTGTCTTCTGCCTCCTCGGGTCTCTTTGTCTCCTCTGCCTCCTCTAGTCACTCTGTGGCCTCTGCCTCCTCTGGTCTCTCTCCCTCCTCTGCCTCCTCTGCTCTAACTGCCTCCTCTGGTCTCTCTGTCTCTCTGCCTCCTCTGGTCTCTCTGTGGCCTCAGCCTCCTCTGGTCTCTCTGTGGCCTCTGCCTTCTCTGGTCTCTCTCTGGCCGCTGCCTACTCTGGTCTCTCTGAGGCATCTGCCTTTTCTGGTCTCTCTGCCTCCTCTGCCTCCCCTGGTCTCTCTGTGGCCTCTGCCTCCTCAAGACTCTCCTTGCCTCCCCTGGTCTTTCTGTGGCCTCTGCCTCCTCTGGTCTCTCTGCCTCCTCTGCCTCCTCTCGTCTCTCTGTGGCCTCTGCCTCCTCTGGTCTCTCTGTCTCCTCTGCCTCCTCTAGTCTCTCTGTCGCCTCTGCCTCCTCTGGTCTGTCTGTGTCCTCTGCCTCCTCTCGTCTCTCTGTGGCCTCTACCTCCTCTGGTCTCTCTGTGACCTCTGCAATCCTCTAGTCTCTCTGTCTCCTCTGCCTCCTCTAGTCTCCTGTCCTCCCCGCCGCCCAGGATGATTGACGATCACCCAGCTTACACGGTACGGCGGATTATGGATGTACGGCGCCGGGGTCGAGGCCTTCAGTTTTTAGTGGATTGGGAGGGTTATGGGCCGGAGGAACGCTGTTGGGTGCCACGGAGAAACATTCTGGATCCATCCCTGATCCGAGAATTTTTCTACGCCATCCGGAGAACGGATAGGCCGCCAGGTGGCGTCCATAGAGGGGGTACTGTCACGGGGATCAGGACTCGGCACAGTTGGCCGTGGCCTCCGCGCCGGGCTCCCCGCCTACGGATTCGCAGAGAGGAGACAGGTGTGCGGGAGCGCCGGGCAAGCCCAGCTGAGCCGAGTGAACAATCAAGAGGGAATAAGAAGCACCGCAGCCTGCTCCTCGACGCCAGATCGTAACATTGGCGACAGTTAGTAATACGTCTCGCGTTCGTAGAGTTTGGATTTATGTATGTACTTACCTGTTTCCTTTGTTCACCGCAGATCCTTCCCGCCCTACCTCCAGTCCGGTTCTCGCCCCTCCTCGGTCATCCCTGAGCCTCGCCGGTCCTTCAGCTCACGCTCCAGCTCAACCCGGTCCGGACCCTGCTACCCTCGTTATCCCGAAGGAACCGACAGTTATAAGTTGATCATTTAAATAAACTTGTTTTTGTGAACTGTACGTGTGTGCCTGCGTTTGGGTTATCCGACCAGAACATAACAGATTCTGTTAATTCTGTTTTATTTGCTCATCTATTTGAAGAAGACTAAGTATGACTAAGTATGTTCCTATGTCTGTGTAATCCACATGTAATTTTCTTTTGAAATAGTAATTGTGAAATATAGTCACCAAGCAATCACAGCTAATCAACTTTTAAACCTGATAATTTTAATTTTTGTTATTTTAGACACGCTAAGGCTAAAATTGTGGACTTACATGTGGTGTTTTTAAATTTTTCTATAATGCTTTCTTTGATTTAAAGTCTTAATTGACTTGAAGGTTTTTAAGTTTTACAAACTAATTTGTTTTGTGAATATTTTTCATCTAATGCTTATGTTTAACCCTAGTGAGTTACGCCGCCTGTGAGGGAGGGGCTGTGGTGTTCTTTTCCCAGCGTTAGGTCAGCTACTGATAGTATGAAATGTTTCTACTTGATTTAGTCAGCCCTCGGCTGGGTTTTTCGGCACCACAAACTTTAGTACAACTCACAAAGTTAAGGTTAATTTGATTTATGTTTTGTATCCTAATTGAGTTTTGATTGATTTTGGTTGATCAATTGTGTTTGATCAAAAGGAGGGAATTGTAATGGGAAAATCATATTTTCCTCTTTCACATGCTCTGTGCTGTCCTTGACCGCAGCATAATGATGTGCGCACCATCTGTGTGTACTGTTTTCAAACTGATAAAATTGTCTTTCATGTTAGATGGCTCACTCCTGAGAGCCAGTGTTTAATTTTTCTTATCTGCTGTGATTTCAGTATAAATTCTAAGCCTGCCTAGTTAACATGGGGACTGTTCATGCAGCTCTGTACACGGACAGAGTTGTATTTTCCATTCCTCCTTTTGCAAAAGATGTCTCTGAATTCTTTTTTCCTTTTTCCTTAAATAAATCACCAAAAGACATCTGTTGTTTTCTCTCAAACTTATTCCACAATAATATATTTATTTTTTCAACCACACTCGCCAAAGACTTAAGGAATCCTACATAAACTTGATCTGTCACTCAGCAAACCAACATACCTTTATATCCAATCTGGGCACAAATGTTTGATTTGGTCATTCAAAGTCTGAAAGATAAATGGAATACTAACAATGTTGCATTTCCAGCAGTCTTTTGTGATATGGATATAGAGAGTTGCAGCGTCAACACATGTTAAATATATATTATGCAACTGGACCTATAAGCATTAAGCAATGGCTTTAGTCTCACATTTGGCTGTTGCTTTCTAAAAGTATTGCTAGACTTCTGTATTTATCAGATGATTGGTTTTGTCTTCATTGTCTACAGACAAAAAGTATTAAAGTGTGTATGTCTCTATGTCTCTCCTCAGACAGTACAACAGGACCATGCATCCTTTCTACTCTGACCCTAACAACTCACCCTTCATCTGTTCACCATTTGACAACGATGGTCAGCATTGCAGTAACGCACCATCTACAGTCAAAAACAACACCCAGTGCATGGTTTTACCTGAGAGTCAGGCCCTGGCTTCGTTTAATGACTCTCACGACTGTGTGAACTGGAACAGTTTGTACAGAGAGTGTCAACGTGGAGACGAACCCTTATGAAGGAATCATTAACTTTGACGACATTGGTTATGCTTGGATAGCTATATTTCAGGTGAGTAATAATAATAAATCAAATTTAAATAGCGCTTTTCAGAGGATGCTTTACATACACAATACACACACAGGACAAATAAAACAATAAATAATTATGTAAACAGTATGATCACTTGTACAGTGCATCAGAAACATATTCACAGTGCTTCACTTTTTCCACATTTTATGTTACAGCCTTTTCCCAAAATTG
>JALDNG010001247.1:0-64074 GCA_024349245.1 Neodontobutis hainanensis
TGAAAACGTTAAAAACGTGAAGAGGTTCTCTCTTGAAAATATCAAGAAATTTATCGCAAAATCGAAATCGGGAACTTTTGCCAGATTTATTTGAAAAATTGCCTCTTCGATGTCACAACTGCGGGTCTTTCTTCCATTCTGACCCTCTGTACAACCACGGCTATATTTCAGATGAAATTTTTAATAGAATCACAAAGGGGTGGCTGCCATAGATGAAATCAAATGCAAATCTTGTTATGATCAAATTTACCATAAAAAGCACAGCCGGTTTTCTGCAATTCTCGTTTATACCAATCAACTATGGCATTTGTCAATGTGCGCCCATGTTTGGTGATCTATGTGATTGACATCCTTGATATGTACGGCTCAATCGTAGACAGTATCGAAAAAATTATTAATATTCACAAGCGTGTCATCTTCTTGTTTAATAAAATCGATCTAGTTCCTCAGGATGGAAATCATTTACATGCAATGGAACATGTCACAAAAAGCGCTGAACTTTTTTTGAAAACACAAAAAAACATTACCTGCTTGAAAAAAGTCGATTTCATTCTCACTAGTTTCAAAAATCAAATCGGAATAAAGGATCTTATTTTTTCCATCAATAAGAATTACCAGAGAGGACAAAATATCGTCATTATGGGTGGATGCAACGCAGGAAAATCGACACTTTTTAATTTGCTGCAAAATTTTATGACAAAAGAAAACTCTGAATTCCCTTCGATGGCCGCCGTTTCTCGGTTTCCAGGAACAACCGCGAATCTTTTACGCTTTCCCATTAGCGTAAATTCGCTATACACCCTGACATCTCATTTTAAAAATCAAGGACATAAGGAGGTATTCTTTTGGTTTCAATAAAATAAAATAAAATTTACGTTTGTGATGCGAAAAATAAATTTATCCTCCAACCGATTTATACTATTTTAATTCACAAAATCAATCACAAAAAATCCCTTTGAATTCCTTCTTTAATTCTGCTTTAGCAGTTAATTTAGTGATGGAAGTATAAAAAGATTATTAAATACTTTTTGTCATTTAAAGTGAAACGAAATTTTATTTATTTTGAACCTCTCAATGTGTAATTATTCAAAAACCATTTCTAATTTTTGCCAAATTTAGCTTTTTGGTATATTTGATTTTCACGAGTTTTTAAACAAAAATTTTACATTTGAACTGTTTCAGAAAATATAAAAAACATAAATATTTATTTTAAATGTTTGTATTTTTTCAATAAATTATTTTCCTAGTTTCAATATAACAACATTTTTAAAATTTTCAAACCCTAAAGATGAATCTACTTTTATTTTGAACAAGTTAAAATATCATTCCACGTTTTGTCAAAAATTTTTTTATATACTTATACGCACGCTCTTAATAAACCAAAAATTATACATTACATGTACCAATTTAAAAGTGTATCGAAATATTTTTCACATTTAGTCACCAGTTAAAATTTATAATGTTTAAAAAGGATAAAGTATTTCATAACTTTAAGATAAAATTACTGTTTTAATTATCTGAAAAGTCTAGATATTCATAGAAGTTCAATTTTCTCTGACATCAAATCACAGTAGTTTTCCTTTTAACTTCTAATAAATCGAATCTTTGAAAAGATAAATATTTCTTATAACTTAAATTTGTACTTTTATGCGAAAAAGTTGTCAAATATCTCTTTAATACCGTAAATTTCCACCCACTCTCGTTACTCGCATTTTTTGTAAGTATTTTCAAAATCGAATATTCTTCATTTGTCTCGAATTAAAATAATGTGTGCTCCACAATGGTCTTAAATTCAATTATAATCCTATATCATAAATTTTTAATGTTTAGAACGTATGAGAATCAGTCCCATTCCCCATTACAATCGTTAAACTCGAGATCAACTTATTTTATTTAAAAATTTCTTTATTTGTCTTATTCTAACTGTTTTGAGGTTGAAAAATAATAATTTTTTGTAAGGCGCATTTTTACGACTCTTAAAGCAAACTTAAAATTTTTTAACTTCCAAAACGTTCATTAAACCATTCGATTTCCCAATTTGAACGTAATAAAAACATATCCTCTTTTCTATCAATTAATTTCGGGTATTTAAAAAAATCACTCAATTTGTATATCATGCTCGTTTTAATTCGTTTAAACCAATAATACCAAACTAATTTTTCATTTAGTGAAGATGTGATAATTGTTTAGCTTGATTACCGAGAAGATTTTACCGTTGATAGAAGAATTTTTGAAGATATAAATAATGATAAATTCACATTACTTCATACAAAAAGTCTCGAAGAAAAGTGCCAAATAAATAAAAACAAAATCCCACAGTATCATTTAAGTAATCTTGCATATACACCTACCTGTCAAATAAACGTGCAAAGATGGATGTACGACACTCCCAGTACTGTATCCAAAAATCAACTTTGGAAATATTTAAATATACGTGAAACGAAACTCCTTCTATTCACCCAAACGATTCATCCCAAAACCTTCAAAATACCAAAAGAATATTCTATTTGTTTTGGAAATCTATTTCGACTTGATGTTTTATCCGTGGATCGTATCGACCCGGAATCAAAACCATCACCAGACCAGGTATATTATGACCTAAACTCAGAGAACATCAAGAATAATAATATCCCTATTCACTGAAAATCAGATACCTAGCTTTACATGCCCAACACACTCAATTGAAGCTCGAATGAAAACGCTCAACCTCCATAAAAAACTCCTCGTATCTTCTTTTGTAAATTCGAGGTTCCCGAAAACCCATCTATTTGTCAACTGACAGACTTCAAAAGTCACGACGTGACCATCACAGGTGTTAACATTAAACGCTGCGCCTCAGATATCTGTTTACCCTCGATTGGCTGGATTGGCATCGCAGCCTCATCATACACCAATGTTACTCTCAGAGTTTGGACGCGAGGACAGGAAGTCCATGTTCGAACACCCTCTTTAGTTCCTCAGCTAATTATGCACAAGGGTTTATTATATTATTTAAACACAGGAAAGTCTGGAATTTATGAATTTGGTCGTTTATCGAACCATTCTTATCCACTTTTACGAAAAATCCGACCTCTAACAAAAATGTTCGATGATAGACGAGATTCCCGACAATCACACGAGATAATTGATGAGATCCAAGAAAGGCGCGAATTAGAACAAATTGAAAATAACAAATTGCGCAAAGAATTACTAAAAATAGAAAAAGCTAAACTGAATAAAATGCTCGGTTCCAATGAAAAAAAGTCTAACATTGTTAAAAAATAAAAAAAGTCAAACCATATTTTTTATTTTGTTATTCATCAAATTAAAAAGTTTGGTTCTAGCATTATAAATTTAAAGTTCATCGACGGAAACTAAGGGTTGTGTTACAAACCTACTCTCATTCTCACTTGCTTAGAAAACAAAAATCATTCCAAATTATTTAGAGAAATTCAATTTTCATAAAAATTCACGGTACTCTCTTATTTAAAAAAGTAAACTTTATCATTTTTGGAGAGGGTTCTTTGTCTTTCTTTTCTGTCATAAAAAAGCGATAACAAAATCATCGAAGCAAATCTTCGTAAATTCTTTCAACCATCAAAAATAGTTATTTTCAAAAAAAGGTTTATTTCTTACAAGATCTCAATTTGGTTAGATTATTTCAAATAGACCCCACAACTGCGCAAAAGTATAAAAAAACAGTAAATTAAAGAAATTTTTATCACAGCTTTTCACAACTCCGAATAATATTATTTCTGACTAAGTGTGGGTCTTATGATTTAAATTAATGTATTTGCAAATGTTGACCATCTTCTATATCACGTGTCAATTGTACAAAAGCCGCGGAAATGTGGCACTCACGCCAACAAACATCTCAAATTCTTTATGAGTTGAAAATTTTAAAATAAGGTTTTATAAACACTAGTTTATATTTTTTGATTCTTGAAATAATAAATGGTTCAATCAGTATTAACAGTAAACTGATAAAACGGTTAGATATTGGAAATGGTAGATATTTTTACATTAAAATCAAATTTAGAGGGGTTTTAAATTTATTTATTCACACGAAATTGAACGAATATATTCTTCTCTTTTCTCTTTGATAAGCGTAATAATTGTGTATGGTTTCATCGTATTGAATTAACTGAAACGGAAAATCCGAATTTTTGAACATCAATATGATAAGAAATAATTTATGAAATGTTTCAATAATTTTTTTATGATCATAAAAATTAATGTCATTCCCGTTCAGTCAATTATGTAAGGTTTCCTTAAAATATTACTTTTTTCTAATAAGCCTTTGGGGTTGCAATTATCAACCAAAATCTAACCTTTAACAAGGATTGTATTGTCAAACTTATTCAAGAGATTTATCGGCATGAAAATTAGGCTATTTTTTATAGAGGAGTATAGGACTGATACGCATCAGACCACACCGTGTCGAGTTATTTGTAAAAATATCGAATTCAAAGTTTTTCAAAGCTAATTATGAACTAAAATATTTAAAAGAAATATAATATACCATTTATATCGCATGCACAGATCTCTCGGCTTAATTCGTATAATTTATCGTTTATTAGTCTTTGAGACGTCTGATCTGAGTGAAAAAATGTTATGTTCTCATATTGATGATACGAATATTTCACTTTTAGATCTTTTTCAGCGAATTTATTTTTAATGTGTAAGCGGTAAAATTGCGCAAGTTATTTAAACCATTAAAATTTGTCGCGGTTTGTTCTTCCCCTTCATCTGGAATTGAAATTCATCTTTTTATATCAGGTTTCTATCTCACTACTTATTTTTCTAAAATAAAGAATAAATTTGGTTTTTTACTTTACTCGTTCATAATAGGTGGCAGATTTTGCTTTCGTAGTAAATCTCCGAGATCTGGTACTTAGTTTGTATCTGCTCTCAAGCCGATAAATTTTACAAATAGAAGAGTTAAGTGATCGAAGAACCAGAGCTATATATACGAGTTATCAAGTAATCTATTTTTAGACCCTAGAGCGTTTTTTCAATTTTAAGAATCCTGTATATCTCCCAACAAATATACAATATCTTTGAAGACTTCAGGTTTTCTTTTGAGTAAAGTCTAACTCATAATCAAGTTTGGTCACCATCAAAATAAAACCTGTAAACATACGATATATTGTTCTGCTCAAGAAATATTAAAGTCAATCCGTTATCTGAAAATGAGACAAGTTTCTTAGACTCTTAAGATGACCTCTCGTTGACAGGGAATTGTTTATACTTCTTTTCTATCTACGATACGAAAAGGCAATGTTAGATTCATCAGTAAAAATGATTTATAAACCTTTTTAGGCAAATGATACTTCATTAAAATGAAACATTATTTCAAATCCTTTAGAAAACAGAATTTCAACACGGTATAATAAATCTCATTATAAGATGATTAAAACAAAATAACTATTTAAAATCACGTATATTTAAAGAATTCTAGAAAATTTAAAATATGTTAACTTTCATTGAAAATGTAAATTTTATGATTTTATAAATTTAAAACTACTTAAATTTTATAAACCGACAAAAATTGTCCAGTAATCGTCTTGCCTCCATATTATTAATAATTCTTTAATACAACGACTTTTAACGATTTCACGCGCCTTTATACATGGATACACCAGTTATTTGTATTTTGATGAATATTGTCAAAATTTTGACAAATTGAAGCGATAAATATTTTAACCAGAGCGATCTTAAATGGACAAAGCAGTCCTAATTTTCACGAAATCTTAAACTTCATTTTACAAAAATGATACCATCTGGTGTTCAAGTACGTAATATTCTAAATTTACAAGAATGAGCTCATCTAACAGTTATTAATTTGATTAATCCTCGCAGACTTTAATTTTAGATATGGGGGCGTCGTTACTTACCATGGAGCCATTCAAGACTACCCAGGAGCACTCCTCACCTATTCACAATAAATTAGAAACATCCCGTTGTGCTTTCCGTCTCTCTAGTGCATATAACAGTAAAATTATTGTCTTTTGCTGACCAAATATTCAAAATACACCCTTAATTCATTCTTGATTAATTTATTAAATGGAATTCTTGAAGAAAATCAGCGGTTTTGTCAAGTGTTGATGTAAAAATTTTGTGATGTTGAGCGATTTTTCTGGAACACGTTCATAATCAAATTAATTCATGACTTTTATGAAACTTTTTTATTCACAACAAATTACAGAAAGATTGAATTTATAAATCGAGAGGTATGTTAAAAACTCAAAGTATTCATCAAAAATTTTGAACTCTTCACAAAATAATTTGTGAGTTCACCAACATGTATTTATACCATAAGGGGATCATTTAACGGTTTCAAAAATTATTTCTGAGAATTAAGTTTACTTTTTGAGTGGAGATAAATACGAGTATTTTCGTTCTTATTCGTTTGGTAAAGTTAGAATTAACCTTAACAATAAATAAATATTGACAGTATGCTTTACGTAAACTTCTAATTTGAGAAAAGTTAAAAATATCGTTTATGCTTAGCTAATTATTTGCACCTATAATTTTAACGATCATTTATTTTGTAAAAAACCAGTTTCATCCAGTTTAAACATTCATCACATTCAGTTTGGATCGTTAGTCTGCACTATGACCGAAATATTTCAACATATTCTCAGAATAGTCATCACCGGAATGACAGAAATAATGGTCGTTTTATGACTTAAAAATGTAAGGATAACGGTGAGGATGGTCTAAAAATGGGTGTCGTTTTTAATTTCTTAAAAAGGGTCTCTTATTGGTTAAATTAATCAGTAATTGGTCAATTCGCTCATTAAAAATAAATATTACATTAGCTTAATAACTCTTACATTTTATGTAAAAACTCAGAGAATCTTAAAGATTATGATAAATTTTTTATAAGATTACAAATTTTAGTATTTTACACATGATAAAACTTATTTTACAAATGTGGATTGCGAAACTTAAGTACTGATAAGTCTCACGATACATGGCTTAGTTTTGTTAAAAATATCGAGAGGTAATTTATTGAATTTTTAGAACAAAATAGTAAGCATAAAAACCATCATTTAGAAATAAAATTGAGTTAAATTTGAAAACCCAAGTTATTAGAGGAATAAAAAAACATTCTACGTTTTATTAGTCTTTAAAAGTAAATAGAAATTAAACAAACTCATAAATATGGAAAAAATATTTTTTCGATACTTTCCAAAGAGGTTTAAATTTTACCATTTTATAAAATTCGCAATCGGTAGATATCGGTGGCCGGTAAAAATCAAGAAGTGTCAGACACGCGACAGCGGAATAAAGGGGTGCTGAATATATTTGTTTAACGACCATCACCAAAAGTCTCTAAGCCATAAGTAGAGCGTGTTTTTTCTTAAGAACCGGCATCTAGAATGCACGACCGCCTCAACGTGGAGATAAATTGAGGAGAATTTTCGTGAACTGCATACCAGGGTTATACCGACAGGAAAAGTCAGATCTTATGTGTTTACTGGAATTAAGCAACGATCGATCATATCAGGAGGAAATGCGATTCCTCGAAGTCATAGTGAAATACTTATCTTTGTAGATCAGGATGAGTATGAGCCAAACCCTCAAGGATACTTTTCAAATAGAGTGACATCCACATATTCGATGACTGAGGTATACCCTCATACGCTCTGTCATTGACCTGCATCTCGCGCAGATTACTCTGGTGTCAGGTAGTGTTAGCCTCACGATCACTTTAAGTCTCAACTTGTTTTCAACTCAAATAACGATCTAACCTAGAGGCTATTGGCCTTTATGTGAAAAATGTTAGCACTGGCTTGATTCGTCACTATCTATCAATAAATAAATTTCAAAAATCTAAAATCACATATTTAGCTCAATTTTCATCATAAAATATTTTATTAATGCCACAACAATTGTCAACCTTTTACTTGAATGAAATGAAAAATAATCATATATGGATTCTCTAGCTTTGAATATAATTTATTTTCTTGCTTTTATATAGATATCCTTATCAACCTGTGATAAATGACAAAAACGAATCCCAGAATCTCTGCTTCAGAAGTAAACAGAATGACGAAAACGGATATTTTACTTTCGTTGAACCTCTTTCCTTGATAAACCTTTGCGTGATCATAATTTGACTTCAAATCAACATAAAATTTATGTCAGTGTAAAAATCATAAATATTTTTGAATAGTTTTAAGACCATAAACCTCTGTATGTTCTAAAAGTAAAATTTCAATAAAAATATATTACTTTCAATATTAATGTACGAGCCTTATAGTTGAAGTTACTTCAACGAGTTTAACGATCCTGAGATGTTTACATTCTTTAAAACACAGTATTGTAGCATGGTTAAAATTAATCTTCGGATTTGAAGAAATCGGAAATTTCATCATAAATCGAGATCTTTACAAAAGTTTATAAGATCGGAAATATGGGCATAAATTCTATCTTCAAAAGATTCGTCCTTAAAAATCTCAGGAATATAATTGTTGCTTGTGTATGTTTTATTAAATTCAACGTCCGTTGAACGATATCTTTTTATTGATGAGAATTTTCAAATTACAATCAAAATGGACCACATTTAAAACCGTTTAAGATACAAAAATTCTATAATGGAACGAAAAAGCAAGGATATTTCAATCACAATCCCTCTGGATCGTTAAACGTTCCCTTATGGCCAAAAAATTCGGTGCTTGTCACAAACATTACAACAGTTATTCTAGACGTCTAGTCCATTAAAGCGCATGAGTAAAACTACGAAGGGAATGCGTTTGAAAGATTTTTCAGAATATAAACCAACTTATCTGAATAAATATCTATTTTAACATGATGAATATTTTACCTAAAATTGTTAACCATCAAAAAACACCATTCCGTTGACAGGAACTAACCTCAAACATACATTATAAAATATCAGTTAGGAAATTTAAAAAATGTCAAGATGTTCGGTTTCCATCAACTATAATAAAACTGACCGCGGTATTTTTATGATAAAAATAAAATATTTAAACAATTGTTGAAGAAAGACGAATAGCAGGGAACCACGTAACGACAAACCGATTACTCACCAAATACCAACCCACTTGACCAATCAGCTCTACTTCCGTCTATCTTGGCATATACTTCACTGTTCCAAAACAACGATGAATTTTTCACACACAAACTTACCACTTTCTAATGTACAAATAACAACAGGCTCTCTGTAAATGTAGGTGGATTTACCTAATATCGTTAGAAGTTTTTAATTAAATTTACCATTTTATACTTAATAAGATAATTTTTGATTCTCGGCATGACGATGTTGGACGAAATATTGAAGAAGCGGCGAATTATCGAAATCTTGAGAATTTTTCACGAGCCGATATTAACTCGTTTACACTTTTAGATCAGTTCCAGGTTTTATTTACAACAAAATACACTAAATTTTACTCGTGTAAATTCGATAAAAATCGGTGAACCAAGAGTCAGGTATAATTAAACGTTAAAACACGTGAAACGAGAAAAAATAAATGAGCCGATATTATAATAATAAAGCAATATTCTCCCAAAACTCGGAATTTATTTTGATTTTTAAAATATGTATACGAATTCTTGAAAATATTAAAAAAATATGATGAAACCAAGTCATCACATACAACCATGACTTAAATAACTGTAATTTCAAAAAATTAGGCTTTTTGTTATTTTCTATATATAAATCTCAATGTTACCTGCCGTACTTTTAAGTCTAGCTGTGACAAAAATTAACTGTTTTAACTTAAATTTCACTGAAATAGATTTTTATTGTTAGAGATACAATGACAATTTTACATATTTAAAATCGAAAATTTTAATATATTCAACAACACCGAGCAAGCTGGATGTTGTTTGAAAATATGAAGTATTTTTTTTATTATAGGCTTATAAAATAAAATTGACAAAATATTTTTAATAATTGCATTAATTACGAATTAAAACTGTAGCCCGCAGAAATAACAAAAATTTAAAAGGTGAGAACATACGATTGTTTTCGAAGAATAAGGATGAGTCAAACTTTAATGGGCGTTGTCCGAAGAGGTTTTCGCATATGTAGGTTATTAAGTGTGGCTTGGCCTGCTAGATTTTACCGTTCGGTACCCACGCCCAGGCGACTCTTGAAATTATTTGGCGTCGGGATGTGTAATATTCTCACCTCAAAAATATCACCCTCGTGCCGACCAAATAGGACATAAGATGATTGTATGTCAAGTGTTTCGATGAAACAGGAAATGTTGCTTAAAACTTCTTAAAATCTTATTTTCTATGAAGCTTGCATAAAATTTAATGGAGTTGTCAAAATTTGTAAAAAATGTGAGAAAGACAAATATTTGCCATTACAAGTCAAAAATAAAATTGGGGAAAGACTTTGACCAATAAATTTCTATCCTGGTTGAAACCGCGCATGGTTAGTTTCAGATATTGAAGTGTCGCGATACAATATGGTGATGATTTATGCATTAATTTTTTCATTTGCAATTTTTTTAAAATAGATCTAAATTTGATTTTATTTGATGATTAGGGTTTGTTAATTTGGAGTTTAAATACCTTCCAAGGATAAATACGCACATGCCAGAAAATGATACTGCGCACAATATGATCTGTGCCGAAGAAAACGCTTCACAAAACATCGTGTGATAAAAGAGTAATCCAATCGACGTTCGAATTAAAAAGCACCATCCAATAGGGGCCTGGGAATTGAAGGCTGCGATGAAAGGGAAATAAAGGCACAAAAACCAGGTATAAGTATAAAAAACATGCATACAAAAAAGCCGAATTTGGAATTTTTATAACCTAAATCAGATACCTTTATTATCCTCATAACCGAAAAGAGAATCAACGAAAACGGCATAGAAAAAACTCCGCTCAATGCTAGAACAGAGTATGGTTTTTCATATAGCAGTGATTCCTTGTTTTTGAGAATCGATTTAACCTGGTAATGAAAAAATAATTTTAAAATTTATAAGAAATATTTTAATTTATTATTCAATTGAATATTAAAAGTACCTGATAATTATGTCCAATTGCTTTCGTTATCAAACCCAACACACAGAAACAGGTGAAAAAATATATTTCAAAGGTAGAAACTTCCACAATAGTTTCTATGGGTCTCTGTATAAAAAATATTGGCAGTAAAGATATGAAAGAAATCGATAAGCCGATCGACATTAATATTGCTCCTTTTTTGGAATTTGAGAAGGATTCAACTCGAAAGAAGAAGGAACAAATTATAATGGACAAGTATATAATATAGTGGTAAATCAATGCATGAGCTTCATTTATTTTGACCGAAAGAAAGTAAAAAGCGGCAGGTAAAAGAGCGTGGTCGGGAATGCCAGCAAGAAATAACAGAACTCCTTCTCTTTAGCTTAATTATAACCAAATACCTGAATGAACATCTAGGTATAATGAGACCTTCTAATTCCCATGCCAGGTAATAAAATATCAAAATTGAAACTGAACATCTTATAAAACAAAGTAGATTAAAATCCACATACCCAGCAACCCCGTACGCATGAATGACAAACGGGTATAAAAGTAGCGCAATGTATGTAAAAATAAGAGCAAAACTGGTAACTATCTTGTTTTTCGTAAAATGTAAAAATATTTCCATACATTTCGATGAGTCGATGAAATTTTTCAATCGCGAGCTTTTAATTTTCCCTCTATGATTTACACTGATTTTCACCGATTCCATCTTCAAAAAAAATCGTTTTTAATATTCAGTTGATTTCAATAATTTACTAGTTAAGCCGATTAAAGTAATTTAATCTATATAATTAGCGATTTTTTCTATTTGCTTATTATATAATAATCTAAGACCCAGAAATTGATGGTGTTATATCATTCAATTTTTATGATATAAAGGAAAAATAATTTAAGAAAATTTAAAATTAAATATACTTATAAGAATTAAATTCGGAAACAACGTGAAAAGATAGTTAAATATACCTTTTGGAATTTGATGTTTTTTAATAACGCATAAACTTAATTCAAGATGGCAGTAACTATCAAAATTACGCATTCTTTTCCTTTTAAATATAATCGTTGTACGCGTTATTCTTTATTTCCTTTGAGAAAAATTACTCGGGGATAATCATGTACGAAAATTTTCTGCGAAATCTCACAAATATTTACATACCCTGATGACTTAAACACGACTTTTATCTTATTTCTACTATAATATTCAGATTTCGATGAAATAGCATTTATTTGCAAAATATTCAACTATCTTCACTAATTTAAAATCTGTGGAAATTTACAAAGAGAAAAAAGCCTATACCTACTCTATCTGTTTAAGCCAAGTATTTGGTTAATAATTTTGACACTTTCATTCATAGAGGTGGATATATGGGCTCGTAAGTGTATGAATCACATCAACTGATGGCTTCATCTGTTTCTTTCTCCACGACGATTTAGTTACCTAAGTAAAACAGACTAGGATAAATTTATCAGAGTTAGAATCAGATTTTATGAAAAAATGCGAGTGAACGTATCACGATGATACACCTCAAAATCCCACCTATTTAAAAATGTAATAAAATATTTTTTCGTGAACATTGAAAAAATAAAGAACTTTATCGTCATAAATCTAATTCACAAGAATATCACAAAATCTATATCCTTCATACACCTGACGAAGTATTTTGACATCCAACTCTTATGATACAGACACGTAAGGTCTTGTATAGATCTTTCTTAAAAATAGATAAAAATGTTAATTACTCATTTTAATGATATAAACATTACATTAAAATGAATAATTAACGAGACGAGTAATCAATACATTCCCATTTCCTTAAACTCTCAACTTCTTCCACACCGTTTATAAATTTTTTCTCTTTCCGTACAGACTACAGCGGTAAAAATTGTTAGAGAGACCAGGAGCCCTTCGATAATTTGTTTATTGTCGCAAAATTCTTTCTGTTGCATTCTTTGAAAAATTGCTGATAAATAGTTTCACGTATTCTTAGTATACTATATTCAAAGCTTTATCATTCTAGCTCAAAAACTAAATCAGATTTTCGATTGTGCTCTTAACTTCCAACCGCTCATTTTTATGCTTGTAATCGTCCCAAAAGTGGTTTTACTACTTAATAGAATTAATAAAAATCAGTAGGATGTTACGTTGACCTTTTAAATTTTAAGATCAACTAGTTGGAGTTATTGGTTAGTTTAACTTTGATGCACTTCTACCACTCGAACTCGCTTGATTTCTTTGGCTGAAAAGATAAAATTTCACTTTTCAAAGTACGATTGACAGTGATGATTTTTTCACTGGATGAGTGTCCTTATAGCGTCATAAATATATTTCCATCAATGGCTGCATTTCCCACGAATCTCTTAAGATTGAACAAAAACCAGCCTAAAATTAAAATTCAACCATAGATATGACGTGATTGTCAAGTCCAAAGAAATTAACTGTAAACGAAAGCGTAACGAAAGGAAAGTTAATAAAATTAAAAAAAAGAAATCTGTTTAAAAAATAACGTTAAATATTTATTTTTACTATTGTTTTAAAATTAAGCCAAAAATCATGTAGAAATAAAAAATTAAAGGTTAAAACTAAAAATATTCTCAATGAAAAGTTATATCATTCCCATGAGATTCATTATGAGAAGTTTATATCCACGTAGAAATAGAAATTAATATTTTCGGAAAGAAAAATTTAGAATTTTTACTTTTAAAATGATATTCTACGAGAACATTATTCAAACTGAGCATCATGTGCCTTAAAGATATTGACATAAACTAAGGTTAGAATTTGCTCAATTGTCTCTGATAAAACAAACTTCTTGAATTCAAACTCAGGAATAAGCCGCTAGGTATCATGAAAAAACTTACTTTGTTGAGAATCAAACGAGTAAACGGACGAAGAATCCAATTTTGGTAGGAAATTGGGTGGTATACTATTCTTATCCTTAAATTGATAAGATGGCAGCATTCGGTCGAACATCAGAATCCCTAGATAGTTTTCCCCCAATCAGTGAAATTATATCATGATTTTATTCAACCGAGTGGCTACACAAATAATCGTAAGCACAAGGAGTGGTTGCTTTTTTCCTAGTTTACAGTTGTGGATTTTTTTTGAAATCGTTTTTCATTATAAACTTTAATCTTATATGATAAAAATCATGTTTTTAGATCTCCTCGTTATTTAACTTTCTACAATGGGATAAAGGAAATACCCTCCTATCTTGCGATAAAGGACATTAAAACTTACATCTATCTTTCTCGGTGAGCTAAGCTTAAAGGTTTATATTTATATTTTAAGGCAAAAAACATTTAATTTATAACAATCTTCACTTATAAAGGTTTTCTATGCCTAAATATATCTTAAAAATACTTTATTCATTCATTTTACCATGATATTATCCTCAAGTTGAAGCAAAGAAAATTTTACGCCCCAAACATAATAATTACAAGTCTCAATATATTATTGATTGTTGAACGACTTATTTCAGATGATCGATTTAACTTTCTCATGGTCAATTTAGTTAGTTTTGTGTCTGATATAAGTCGATGAATGTGCCGAATTTTGTTTCATTTCAAAAACTTTGATTCATTCATCTTCTAAGAAAAAGGGATAGGCATGAATGTATTGGATCTGTCAATTAAAAAATGATTTTTACGAAACTAGTTGGTGACAATTGTCTTAAAATAATTTTGAACATATTTATCCCTTGGCTATAAGTCATAGATATTTCACTCAACCCAATTTCACAGACTAAATTAAGCCATCAGAAATAGTTACTAATCCTTCGTTTAGAAGATGCCTGTAGTGGGCTCGATGCTTCATAATATATGATTACATTAGCCCTTGATACTTCTGGAAATTTTTATTCAATTTCAATTTAATTTAATCCCATTTTTATTCATACATCAGACGTTTAAGTAGGAAATTTAATACAAAACTCAATACACTTTGATTCTTATTGTCAAAATTATGGAAAAATAACGAGAAATACCCTTCAAATTAATTCGAAAGATATGATTTTACTTCTTCTCTTAATAGATATTGATCAGTGTTTCATTTCATATTAAATTAATTGTCTTTTTCTTGAACATACCGAAAGTAATTTGTCCAGGCTAAGTATTTTCTCGATAGTAATAATTAAGGGATCACCCACTAATTTATTTGTCAAAATTCAAGTCACAGTGGGGAATTCTTCGGCCACTAATTGGCGTTCCGTTTGAACTTACTTGCATAAATTTTGGATAGATTAAGTGGGAGTCTCGAGCTAGTGTTAGAAATTTCTCCATCTTGACTTTGTCAACATATTTTTGAAATTACACAATTGGATTGATCACAATATATTAATTGTCGTTACAGATTTTTCTCATGAGTTCATTAGCATCCTATGGATAATGGTGAGAAAGTTATAAGAAAGATAAATCAAAGATATGCAGGCTTCTTCTGAAGGAATTTTACGTCAATGAATGATGTACAGTACTGCTTTTCTTACAAGGTTTGGGCCCTTTAATACTTCACCTCCGTTCGCTACCCTCATCCAAAAATTCCTGTAATTTTCCAGTGTCAGGTAGTGTAAAACTCTTACTCCCTCTAAGCCTCACACACTCCTCTGTCCACCAGTACAACCACAGACTGTAAGAATTAAATTTTTAGCCTATTATCAATCCAAGGAGGGTGTGTGTGATTTCACTGCAATCACCTAAACTCTAAGTTAAGCATGTGATAGAAATCTACTTTAATGTGTGAGAGTATATCAATCGCTTTCTACAAAACAGTGAAGATTGGAGCTTGATTTGTATAAAGTTTACCTATTGTATTCCTAAATTAAAAAATTTTGAGATAATATTGGTTGGACACAATATAATATCGACCGACCAAAAATTAGAGACAATAAACGGGAAATATGTGTTATATTTAAATTCGAAAAATATTAATCACTGAAATCTCTCAATAAATCAGATTAAATAATTTTCTATTTCACTGTCAAAAATACTTTCATTAGCTTCTTACCTATAGAAAATTTATCATAAAAATTAACGAAAATATATTCAAAATAAGTTGAAACAATGTTTAAATGATAATATTCATTTTACTACTCCATATACTGCCTCGAATTATTTAAAACACTTTTATTTATATTCCTATCTTAAGTCCTCTGACTTGCCACAAATTATGATTTGGTTAACTTCTTTCCTCGAAACTCTATATGTACTTTTTACATAATACAACGAGGTTTTTCAACACTGATTAAATCCATTAATTTACACATTAAGTTTAAATATCATTTTTTCAGTGTCAAGGGGGCGAAAATATTAAATTCTTTTTTTTTCATTCTTTCTATATGATTATTTAGTCTTTTCGTACCTTCTTATTTTGAACATCAACATAAAGAAAATAAATCATGAATCAGCTTCTCATATAAACTTAAAAATTTATTATAAATGGCTTGGCTTGACGTTCATAAACCATATAATATCAATTTTTAAAAGTAACTTGCTTGTTTAATTCAAGAGAATGGTCAATTATTTTAATATAACGTGTTATTTTGTCAAAATAAGAGAATTATACCCAAGATTTCTGTTTATATTTGCCTGTATATTTTTGATATTTTAAGAAGTATCTGTTTTATCGCTTATATTTATAAATATAGAAGGGTTTATGTTGACTGTTAGATCCTTTATTTGGCCCCGCATATTTTTCATTTTTGATTTTATTATTGAACCCTTTATAGTAGCTTCGTATTCTTTACGTGGTCACTACTGCAATAAATTTATAATATTTATGAACTTTAGAAATATTCACACTGTGAAATGGACATATTCGAAAAAATGACGTATTCTGAATTTACCAGATAATTAAACAAAAACGTCAGAATAAATCAAACAAAAATCGTGAAAATTTTTCAAAAATTGAAATATTATTTATTTAAAGTTGTTTTGAAATTATAAGTATTCGCATTTATAAATTTCATGCAATAAATTCACAATAACAATAAGTGGATGAGTTGTCGATATTTTTACTAAAAATGCTCACACAACTTTTATGCTCATGATTATCAGTTTAAAACAAATTAGATGTGATCAAGAAGTAAAATATGAAATTTATACGAAAAATTAAATGAATTTGGTAAATATTTTAGCATACAAGTTTTTGAACACGGTAAAACTTTTTATTTTTAAATTCTTTGTGAAATTAATTTTGAAATTATGAAATAGGATAAAAACTCTAAGATTTCAAGAAAATCATTTAGTTTCAAATGATAAATTAGCTTTTGATTAGGTTTTAAATTCTTTTGAAATTAATCCTAAATTACCTCTTAAACTTTTATTTATATATTAAATTAAACTCTGAAATTTATAAATAACATTGATTTAAATATTAATCCTGCATAATTACTAAGCCTAGAAAATATTTTTATCTCAAGCAAGGGATAACCTCACAAAAAATAACTCCTACATATATTAATTTTTTTGAATTTATCTTCTGTTTCATAAATATAATTACTTCTAATTCTTAAATTAATAAATAAACCTTTTTCTCGTAACAGAAAGTAGTAATGCAACAAAATAAATTTTTGAAAATAATTTTTATTTTATCTAAAATTAAAAAAAAAACAACAAGAATTTGAGTTATAAATCAGAATTGAAAAATAATTCAGAAGACATTCAAAAAGATTTTCTAAAATATCAAATTTATCCATGAATTTTCACAATAAATTTGTTATATTTAACTATTTTTATACCCGAAATCGTTTTATTTATAGATTTAGATAAATTAAGTCAGATTTTAATTTTTTTACCAAAAACCTAATTAAAACTATTCATTAGAAAAAATTTATTTGTATAAAAGAGAAATTTATCATGTCATAATTTTTATTAATCTATATTCATTCTAGTTTTGAAAAATAGATTTGAAACTGGGATATATTAATTTATTATGAAGAATTAAATTAGATTTTATTAATATACCAATTTATCAAAATTGTTAAGAAAAATTTTTTTAAAGTGCTCACATGAATTCTATCTTCGAAAAATTGTGAGCCGATGATAATTGAAAAGTCTTAAACATTTTGATTTTTTAAATAAATTTACCATGTTCGTGAATAAATAAATTTTCATGGTAACAAATGAGAGATTCATTAAAAACATAGGAATCATATATTAAACATATTTTATAATATGTGCTAAATATTTTAACTGTTATAAATAAACACTTAATTTAAAGGTTTAAAAATTTTTAATAAAAAATATTTCTAAAATCAGATATGATAAATTTTACAGTTTAAAATGTCAATTTTAAAATAAAATATACTTTAATTGGATCTAGTCATCACTCTGGACTCATAATTTGTGCCTTATTTTTAATTTTTTGAAAATTTTAAATAAAAAATCATCCCCCGATGTACAGATCTGAGACCAAAGAGAAAATAAGAGTAGGTCTTATATGGCACAAAATCACAGTACACTATGGACTGTTGTTGGACTATTCATTCATAAAAAATGAAAATGATTATTTTTGTTGATATATTTTGAAATATTTTAAATGTTAGACTTGGGTTGTTTTTAATAATTTAATAAAACTCAGGTATCTCCCCTTTAATCACAATTTATTGATAATCTAGTTTATAAAACATCATGTAATATCGTTCAACAACAAAAATACCAATTTATGTTTAATAAATAAAGATATTCATAAAATATAGTATGAATTAAAAAGATAGACGATATCAGCTGATAAACAGTTCTTGGTTTCATCTGTTGATAAATTACATTGTTCAGAAGTAGTTTAAAACTTAATTGAAATCTATGATACTTAGAATATCCAAATTTATCAAATAAAAAGGGATTAATATTTGAACAATGTTGATAGCGGATTAGAAGTGAAGTACCAGAAACGTCAACTTCAATGTGAAAATGAATACCATGGTCATATAGCTAATTCATATAAAATATAGGTAAAATAGTAACTGCAAGTAACTTTGGCAATTTACTTCCTTCATTAGACAGTTAACCGCTGACATTAAAGCAATGATTTTGTTGTTATAATGTGACCCATAGATACTTCCAATGTTGATTTGTTTTGAGGGGTGTTGATATATTAATTACATTTAAGATAAACGGGTAAATTGCAGTTTAATTTACACACGTACTTTTCCATTGTTTCTAAAACCCCTGATAATTTTCTACCTTTCTAATAAGATTGACTCTCAATGGCAGTTAATATGCCAATTATCTTAAAAATCTTATATAAATATAAAAAAATATTTCATGCAACATTTTAACTGTGTGTATCTTTTTAAAATTGAATATATTTTATCACTTATAGATCTTTGATGCATGGAAACTCAAACGAGTTTTCGTTCTTTGATCACATAAATCTGAACCATACTGAGATCGGGACTGCGATAAAACTGCGGAAGACAAAAGCAAAAATATATTTTCGAAATCATCGAGAAAATCAAATTGAAAATTTATATTCTCAGAAATCATACGACAGATAATTTATCTAACAAACTTGAAATTGAACGTGATCCACCCTTGTTACTTCTTGATTATGTTTGGTGTTTTAATAAGGATATGAAACTTTATCATATTAAAATATTGAATTTTTCGTTGAGTTAAATTGAAAACGATTCAATTTATTCAAAGATATCTATCATGTTAGAGTTAGGGAAACAATCATAACTTTATGACATATACTTAAATTGAGATAATAATCTGATTAAGATTTGTGGTCTTAATTTTGACACAGCAAGCAAGAATGTACCATGAGAAAGAAGAAAAGACACATGATACTCCAAATGAGTTTAAGATGCATACAAGCTCATGATACTCTTATGAATTGAAATAAAGAACACTTTAGAATTTCGAAAACAATTTTTAAATGAGATAGACAAACCTGGATTCACAGCTGTTGATCTCTACAAAATAAGAATTGCTGAAAGAAATGAAAACCAAACATAAGTTATAAAAAATTATAATGTGATGAATAGTATTGATGAATGGCATATTGATCTAAACCAATGCTAACATTTAAAAATAACAAATTACTATCAAACTAAGAGTGACATTTTTTCAGAATTTATTCATATAATTTTTTATTATATATTTTTGAGTCTTATCTGCCTGGTTTTGTAACACTCGAATTTGACTAAACAGTGTTAATTTGACACCATAAAGATTAGGTGTATGGTTTTTTAATATTTTTATCTTCTACGATTAATTTATAGATCATCCAAAAAGGACAAATAAAAAAGAGAAAATTTGTTAGATCATTCATTAAAAGTATATTCACTTTTGAACTTAATTTTAAAAAATTAAAACCAACTATTTGAACTAAAAACGAATTCTTTTAATCTCGCTTTAATGATTTATTTTAAGAATTCTTAAAAAATTTACAATTTTTATTTTTCCGGTATATTTGATTTTTACTTGAAAATACTATATTTTGCCTCAAATATTTCTACTTGAAGGTCAAATGCAGAGACTTTAAACATTTTATTCGAAATAATTGTGGATATTTGACTTTAACTCATCAAAACTTTAACCGTTTATATAATTCTTATTTTTATTCATAGTTATGAATGTATCTTAAATATATAAGTATTATGACATAAAATTTAATACATTCAACAAATTTTGTTGTAAATAAAGATAATTTAGGGTTAGTGTTTACTTTCTTAACAAGCTGAATATATTTCATTTTTATGAATAAATATTTGTGTAAATTTTTCCAAAAAATAAAATATAATTTACGTTTCAAAAGTTATTTTGAATTCTCTTGTGCCAGTAAAACCGAAATCGTGGCAATTTTAAAGCTTATTTGATTGAGAGTTGTGATTAAAGTTCAATCTGATAACTTAATGAGGATTATCTGGAAATTAGAATCTTAAAGATTGGAATTTATATTTTTAGTATTTGATTTACAGTTTTTGGAAATTAATTAAATTATGGTAAAATTAGTTGGTTAAATTCTTTTATAACTGCAATGATCTCATTAACTGTTATATTTTCATAAGTTTGAGATGTACAAATCTCTAAAGAAGTCATTCCATTTGATACTGTTCGAATAGCAGGTTGAGAAAATTCAAGTAATAATTTTCATTATCCTTACAAAAACATAACTAAAAATTTCAATTTTTCTAATCAATTAACCATTCTTAAAGATTTTTAAATCAGATTTCACATTTAAATTTCCGTCAAAAAAATTATAAAGTTGCTATTAAATCAACACCACAACTACTCTGCTTGTTAATTTGGTAAATTATTTACTTCTAACTTGTGTAATTTTGACTTATGTGAAACTATAAATATAATTATTTCTCAAATACAAGCTGCAATCATATTAAAAAGTGTTAATAAGCGTTCATAAGATCTTTTATGTGATAAAATAATGGAATTTTTATTGTTCTATTATGTCTTGTAACAAATTCTCAAACTTTTCATAAAGATTTAATTTATCTGTTTTCTCACAGATACTATAAATGGTTAGATAAAAAGAAAATTTAATTTCAAATATAATTGAATAAAACCTCAAACTAAACAAATATAAATATTTCTTCCTCATCAATGATTATACTCTTAATTCATTGGTATTTAACAATGATTTTCGAATTTCTTTTTAGAAAGTGGTCAAAATAAAAAACTATTTTAACTTCAACTTGTAATTACATATAATAAATTCCCCTATTTTTTTAAAAATTCAGATAGTCATCATTTGTAAACTTTTATGAGCTTAAAATAGCAAGATTCTTTCTGTTTTTAAATTTAAAAGATAATATTATCTGAAAATTCTTGTAAATCTATGATAAAAACTTCGTCAAACCACCTTCCAATTCAAATAATGAGTTAAACAAAAATTTGAGGAATTCACGTCTATTTTAATAAAATGCTTTTGAATAATTTTCATCACGAAAGCGTTGCGAAATTTGTGTCCATTTCTTAAATTGATCAAACGTGACAGGTGTAATAGTTTCATTGAATGTTGGTGATTTTTAGAAATGAATACATTAACTTTTACGACATTTTAGGAAATTAACGATCATAAAAAAGATAAATTTATTAAAATTGTTCTAATTTATTGAAAATCGAAAAATGAGGATATCATTTTGAGGAATCAATTTAATAGATTTTATAACCTTTTACAATTTTCGTTCTTTACTTATTTTCTAAATTTTAGATAAGGGGTTTTAGCATTTTAAACTTTAGGCTACTCTCTTGTAATACTATAACCACAGATCATCAAAAGTATCTATTCGAATCAATAAAGAACCTTTGTTTGTATTTTAAGAAATTTCACTTGATTTATCTTTTTTCGTAATCTAGTGTTAATACTGTTTTTCGAGATCAGAAAAATTTATTTTTTACTTAACTTTAAAATTTTTCATTTGTAGAATGCATTGAACAAGTTTAAGTCTCGATAATAGCAATCAAACCATGAAACTTAAATTAAATACTGCTAAAATACGTGCATATTGAAAGTTATAAAAGAGCTAAGATGACCGAAAATGAAAAATAAGAGAAAACAACTGCTATACGTTCTAAATTCCCTCAAAATCATTTTGAAAGTCTGTAGTCGAAATGATATTTGAATCGATATGCGTATAATTCAAGTCCATGAAAATATTTAATTTTAATTGAAATGCATATTTAAGTCAATAACTATTTCCTTGAAGGCCTAAATCTATTTTAATGAACTTCTTAAGTTATTTATTTGCGAAAGATTCTAAAATAAGTTTCGATGATCTTTGAAATAGATAGCTAATTAAAATTAGAACATCAGTTTATCTAACCCATCATTTTAGATTATTCATAAATTTTTACATAGAAGCTTGATGTGAAAGGTTCATTTATTTAAACTTAAGTTAAAGTTCAATCTGTGAGATATATTTTGGCAATTTTTGGATGAGATATTTTCACATGTAATCTGAATCATCTTATATTCTTTAAGATAAATTCTATTACTCACCAAGATAAAACCTGAGAAGCAAATCAAGTGATAAAAATCAGCTACATTTTCTCCTGACTTAACGATTTTTACATGATGCTGATCACATTTTTAAATTTCAGAATGACTTCCTAAAATATTGAAAATTAGAATTTTTTCATTCAATAAATTTTACATATTTTATGCAATGATTTATATAATTTAGACAAATTGTTTAATAAATATTGAAACGCGATGTGATATTTTTACTTTTGATGCTGATTAAATACAATTAATTCAATAATATTGAATTGATAAACTTCTAAAACACTATTATTTACGTATCATAGATGCGAGGAGATTTTATAATATTTAAAATCACACTGAATGGATAAAAGTCATTTTCAAACTTAAATCTTCTCTAACAATTAGTGGTACGGAATTATGATGAGCGAATATTTCCAAAAATCAACGTAAGGTACATTTTAGCCAAATGGAAATGCTGACCAGTAAATACTTTAATCTGAAAAATTAATTTGTTCAAAATTTCAGCTTTAATAAAATAAGAATGCAACTCTCTTGAACAATAATGATTTAATGCACAATTTAACAAAATTTTCTCCTTTATATTTTGTGTGCTGTTACTCAATAAATAACCCAATAATTGTTTAACTGTCCCACATACATTGTGTCTATCAATTATATATTTCACAAATATCAAAAACAAAACTGTAAAATATAAATATTCTTCTTATATTTTACTGAGGTGAAAGGTTTAATATTTTTGTGTTTTCATGAGTGGAAAAAATGTCATAAACATTTTTTTCAGTTAAATATAAAATCTTTGATATTTATAAAGTTGATACAATAATCTCAATTAAGATATAGAATCATGTAAAAGTTTAACTGACTTTAGATTCATAAATTTATCACTTCAGTTTAGACATATATTCAATAATTGATAATATTTAACTATCAGTACTATGAATATCATTCAGTAAAATAAAATTGAAATTTTAAAGCATTTGGATAAAAATGTGATAAAAATGCAATAATGTGAGTATGTTCATAATTTATTAACCCTAAATTTATGTTTTAAAAATTGTTTATTTAAATAGTTAGGTAGGTGGCTTTTGATGTATAATAAAAATCATGAAAAGCACACATCATGGTATGTTGAATCTGTCCCTAAAATTATCACAACTTGATAAACTCAAAAATATTTATGATTATAACTTGTAAATCTCAAAAATAATCAGAAAATTTCAATCTTTACGAAGAATTTAGGTGTATGATTTATATTTTATAAGATATCTTATTTTCTTAAAATCTTAGATGCATAAAAAATTTCCAACTTTTTTAGAAAATAAGAAATTAAAAAGACGAATTGATTCTGAAAGATTTTTCTCTGGCTGAGCTATGTTTGATACATTAATTTTAATATATTTGTTTTGATGGTAAAGCTATTTTAAAAATTGAATGGATTGAATCTTTATCTTTTAACGATTCATAGTTGAAAAATATAATAAATATGGTTTCTAAATAAAGAGAATATATTTCAATCTCTCAAATTTATGGAGTTTTTTTTTAAAAAACCATCACAGGATTGTTACCAGAAACCTGAAAATGTGAACATTCCAAAGATTCTTTGACTCAAAGACAAGAAGATAATTTGGTGAATCGTGTTGTTTTAATAAACAAATGATTTTATTCTATAAATGTTAATATTATTTAAAAGTTATTTAAACTTTAAGTAAAAAAACCAATCTGGAATATTATTAAAACTTGTTTAAATTTAATTGATTAAACCATTAAAAAATATTTAATGTAAATAAATTAAGATTAGAATTAATGTTTTGTCCACTTTATTTTCTCTTTATCACTTTAAGTATTCCTGTCAGATTTAAAATAAATCAGTTAAAGTCAATTCAAATAAGTTTACTTCAGAAAGAATTGAGTGAATTTATTAAACACTTCTTTTTTATCAAATCAGTGATTTTTAATTTTTTGAAATTTTGATTTTCGCACATAAATTTTTCTTTGAATAAAAATACATTTTTAGAGAATCAAAGAAAATACAACGTTAAACTGATCTTATTTCAGAAGAGTATGAGTTTAGGAAACCAGAAACATATATTTATAATTTACAAAATGTGAATTTGTTAATTTTGTAAATTGATATATTTTTTGAGTTAAATCTTCATAATTGACTCAGTTATCTTTTGATTCTTAAACTTAAGACCCATACATATCAATGTGATCCTTGGTACGATAAATACTCTTCATATATGTCTCCTTGTAAAATCTTGTTTAATCAAATAATTTTGTAGGTTTGAACAACACAGCTTATATTTCTGCACTCATTTGGAATCGAATGGATTTTAGGATTTCACTTAAAATGCAAAAAAATAATTTAAAAGAACTTTGTAAATGGATTTAAATAAATTTCATAAATTTTAAGTTGTATAACGAAATGATCTAAAAGGTGTAACTTATGATCTACAAAAGAAAAAATCAACAAAAATATAAAATTTGGGCGTTTTTTCATATCTTTGATCCAATATCTGTTTGAGAACTCATCTTGGTTTGTAAATAATTTTGGTGCGAGATACTCAAAATGAGAAGATATTGCTGTAATTTATAATTACAAGTGTCTCTAATTGACTTATCTTCAAATATCTTAAGGATTTGAATGTACCTTAATGTTTATTCAGAGTTTATTATATTTTATGTTTTTAAAACTAGTAAAGCCTGACTAGACGTTTGTATTATTTTGATCACGTCCATTATATCAGAAATACATTTCTTTTTGGTTCATAGATTCTAAATTAGCCATCGACATTGAATTTTAAAAATATTTTATTTATGAAGATATATTCATATGGTGTTTATTTAAGGCATTTCATTAATCTCACTTCAAATAAAATTATATTCTAGATCTTACTAAAATAAATTTATCGATCGATAATCTGCCTGAAGTTCTGGCGCTTTTTGACTTTTAAAAGTTCGTGTGCCACAACCCCTTCATAATTCAAAACTTGAAGACGAGCCTGTATTTCTGTTATTTGATGTTAATCATATTACTGGAAAAGTTAATCTTTGAAAATATCATTGGATTTAGTCAGAGTTCAAATTAGGTTATTTTGTAACTTCTAGCTATGATATTAGTTTAATACAAGTAATGGAGACAGGGATCGTGATATTTTATTCTCTTCGTATCACCTTTTAAAAATATATTATAGCAATTTGAGTAATTAGTTGATAAATTCGGTTATACTACTCATAATTTATTTCAAAACAACTTCCACGATGATCAAAAATTTTAATACTATGTTTAGGATAACAAATCAATTCATAATTTTGAATACATGAATTGACATAACATTTAATATGACAAAATAAATCAATTTGGGAATGTTTATCTGTAAAGCAAAAATATTTTAATTATCAAAGGAAAATGGTTTTTCAAAATTATCTTCATTTATCTATATCGCAAATGTAATTTCGAATCATTTTAACGGATATCATACAGTTGAAATAAACAAAACACGGAACTAATCTATGATTTTATTCTTTCAAATTTTAAGGTTGACTGAATCTCTCACCTATTGAAATTTTAAAAATGATGATTAGGATATTTTTATACGTTTTTTTGTAATCTATTCATGTTTATAATCATAGTTATCAAGAACAAAAATCAGTTTATAAAACATTTTTAAAAATACATATTTTCTAAAAAAATTATAGTTTTGTCTTTATTGTTCGCCTTTTGGTTTCTGTATAGCAGCCTTGATGTCAGAAATGATGTTATTTAACGAAAAATGTAGATAAAGTATATTTATTGAGTTTTGCCAATGTAAATACTATCTTATTCTAAAATCCTCTTCAAATGTTTTTGATTTCTAGATTTCTCATTTTATTCTAAATACACATTGCAAAAATAATTTATCGAAATTACGATTAGAAATAATATTTACAAATTAGAATTGTTAATTTTATTGATGGATCAAGATAATTCATGTTACGAGAAGATAAACAGCTATTAAACAGTTCCACTCTTTAATATCTCGAGGTAAAAATTTCTTGTTTGAGCTTGAAAAGGTGTATTTTAGAATAATTTACTGTATCAATATATTTGTTTTTAGGTCTTAAAATATTTTTTTAATAAGGTTTTTTGCTTAATATATGGTTGACACAAGATGGAGGAGAGTAACAAAATAATATTGACCTCAATATATTATAAATCTTTTTCGCAGATTTTTTGGAGAATGAAAAAAAATTTCATACGTATTTGAGAGTTTATAAAAAGGATAAGGTTTTTAATCTCAATTTTTAGACGGGAAAAGAGATTCATATCTTTGTTTTCACACATGTTCATGAATATAAGCCGTCTAACAATCTTTTGATTTTATGTATTTCTATTTTAAACATTTCTACATATTTTACAAAAATATGACAGAAAAATCCATTTAAATTTTATAATGGTAAGTTTTTTTTTAATTTTAGCCATGAAATTTAATTCTGAATTTTTCAAATATGTCAATTTTTGTTATGTTGTTTCACAAGAAACAATGATAAACATTTATACGAGCACCCAAATCGATTTTATTAGGAAATAAAGCTAATCTTTTTAAAACGTAGAGGAAATTAATTTCTCTAACTTATAATTATTTTTCATTCAGTCAAAATCTCAAATATAAATCAAATTTTATTTTTAAATTGGAGAGGCGTGACGTTTTATGTTGAGTTGTAAATATTTTGTATAATAAACTTATAAATTAACTTAAAAAGATGACACAAAGTAAATAAAATATCTTAACAAATTAGTTATAATTAAAAACTAAACTCAGATAAATTTCTTATCATCTTATTAGGGTTCGTTATTTTTATTGTTATGAAACTGATCATTTAAAATATGAATGGAATTTTTAATGATAGTCATGGATAACGTTATGGAATAGATTTTATCCATCAGAATCTGGGAAGTCTTTCCATTCGCATTAGAAACTAAATAAAACATAAAAGATATTTAGAGCAAAAAATTTTGTTATATATTGAATATAGCGTTTTAATTTGATATAAAATATTAAATTAACCAACACGCACTCAAGAATAAATAATTTTGTGACTAAATTTTTAATCTAATCAGTATATCCGAAATATATTCGCTCACATTATTGAGATGATAAAAATTAAAACTGAATTTTGATTTATTTGGTTAACAATAGTGTCATCTTTCAGCGTTCTTGAATCTGTATTGGTTTCATAAATTGAAAAATGACAAAAAAGTTTCACTTTTAAAATCTAAATTTTGTTAAAATTATAAAATTATGGTGTATATTCATTAAATATGTCAGTATAAATTTGTTAACATTCGTGTTCAGAAAATTTTTTCTGTATTTTCTTAAAATATATGATAGAAATTCGTAAAAATCAACGCCACGGTTTCTTAAAACAAAAAATAACGACATTTAAAAACAGAGTAATTTAAATTAAGACAAATTAAAGTGCATTTTGAATTCTTAAAAATCAATAAATTTCAAATGCCTCAAGAATAATCAAGGAACGAAATCAAAATGTCTGTTACACGCTCATTCAAATCCTTGCGCTCTCAAAAGTTAATGTTATAATAAAAGTTCATAAGATTGAGAATAAAAAAATAAAATTTTGCGTTTTTCTAAATTCCGAATTGATAATAAATCATCACCGATTTATGATATGTTTCTTGTCCTTGAATTTGTTCTTTCAGTTTTACTGAAGGAAATAATGAAGAAGCATGCATTTGCATAAAATTCTCTCAACAAATCCTTGAAAAATGCTTCTTAAAAATAAAAATATTTTTGAATAAAATGAAAACTATATGATCAGAGGTTTTATTATTCTGAGAATACCTTTATGGAACCAACAAAAACACTATTTTCTGAAAGAAAATAGTCAACTTAAGAATAGATTTATCAATGAATGCCACCTAACTGTAAAATTATTTAACGCAAAACAATCGTTCAATGAAAATTGAGATTTGAATTTTTAGAAATGGCATAGAAAATAGTAAAAAACGAATAAAAGTCACAACAATATGAGCTGCATATATCTTGCTAGATTAAAATAAAGATATAAAACTGAGCTAGATTAAAATATGCAGTTAATTTATTTTATATAACAGAAAATACTTTTGACGTAATTGAATTTAATTGGGTAAGATAAAAATAAATTATTGCTTCGTTTTGAAAAAAGTTTAGATGATCATTTAATTTAAAATCGGTCATCTCGATGTTGTTGTGTTAAACTAGATGGTAAAAGGATGTATTCAACAACATACAAGCATAATTAGATTAATATCAGGGTTCATAATAAAAGTTACTTCCATTAACTTCAAAAACAAAATTGGCTACAAAGTTGATGATAGGAAAACGCATTAAAAATGATAATCCAGAAATCTGCGATAATTTTAGACACCGAAAGTGTTTTTTGCTGAATGAGAATAAAGTAGTACAAATGTTAAAATCAAAAGATCGAAAATTCAATGTAATCATATCAAAATTAATTTTGATAAATCTTCGACAAATTGTGTTCAATAGACAATGATTCAATATTACCAGATAGATTATGCATGTCCTAAAATTTAATTATTCGGCATGCAGAGACTTATACAAAAAGTATGTTTTAAAATTCTGCGCTTCCGCCAAATCCTAAATTATTTCAGCAATGTTCACATTTATTCGATTAACAATTAAAGATGGTTGACTAAATATTTGAGTATGCATGTTATTTCCAAAATTGAATTTAAAATCGGATAATTATATAATATTCTTGCATTTATGAAGAACATAATTGTTTGTTTTCCTGTTTCTTAAGCTTTTCAATCGAAAACTGTTTCTCATGGGTTTAAGAATAATTGTGGGTTCCTAAATACTATTCGTTGATGTCAAATACTCTTAGATTCTATTCATGAGTTGATATTAAAGAGGTGAACAAAACATAAAATATTTTAAAGATTACTCTCATTAGAATATGGTGTAAAATTAAAGTAAAGACTCTCAATATTCTTTAAATCTTTCGGTCAGAGAATGGTGGTTTAATCTACAATGAACTGAAAACATATACGATAAACTTTATGAGAAATTATTACGACGAGTGAATCCCAGTATATTAGTTATATGCAATTAAATTGATATTTTTGCATCTACAATATTAATCATATGCTCAGTTTAGTGACTGGTAACATTTGATAAAATAACATAATTTAAGATAGGCATTACTAATCATGTCTGTCGCATGTAGTCTTCCAAAAAATTAAAAAATTATCAAGCATATGCGCAGCTTCACTTGTTGATATCAGTGATATTCTAATAGATAAGGATTAAAGAGTAGTTTATAACCTCTCGTGAAACTGCAGGTTAAGCATCTTTTTTCTTCCAAGACATGATTAGAAATGACGTTACTTACTAAATAAAGGACGTCTCTGACCTTAGACAAATCATATAGGCTGACCAATGAGTTAAACTTTAAATGAGGGGTTTTCTTACACAGTGAATATACAGAAATATATTTATGATGGTGCCTAATTAGGTTAAGGAGCTGAATGCCAAAACATAACCAACAAACCTGAACCAGTGAACTTAAATTCGCGTCAACTCCCTTTGCGAATTTCCTTAAAGTTTATATCGTTTGTGGTTTAAATAAAATCATTGAAGTTCTTTGGGATGAGAAATTAACAGAAAACTACTGAGAGTATACATACCAAATTAAAACAGTCAGATAACAAGCGAGTAAAATTATATTCAACTACGCATAAACTAACATGGGATTATTGGTACATACGATGAGATTGTAAATTTTAGATGATGAAAATTCAGTTTGTGGTAATATTATACAAAATTAAACAGTTAATTTTTGTCTTTTAATTATCTTCTATTTTCGCGTTTCTTTTAAATTTGAAAATCACGTGATTTGATTGTGATGTGAAACAGACTTTATTTATTATTCTCCATCACATTTCAATGTTTTATTCTTGTTGAATGATTTGGTATAATATATTTTGCAATTTACTGGGCACTCATTTTGAGTTAAGCATTTGTAATATGTGCTTATGACGAGTCTAAAAATGAATTTATTTTTTAAATTAATAATTTATTTATCCCACAGAAATTGATTGAACACGAATGGTTGTTTTATAGGTTTGAAAGGTCCAAGATCGTCATCGAATCAACAAAATATTCTAACACAACTCAATCACTAAATTTAATATCTCTCCTTTAATTTTCAAGTTATTAATGTGATAAAAATATCGAGTTGGAGGTGTATCTGTTAATTATCTATAAATCTTTTCCCCATCCCTTTTGTTTAAAAATCTATCATTAAACTGAGATAATTAAGAATTTAATTTTTGGAGAACAGCTGTAAATATTCATAATATTTATTTCTATCACAAATTTACATAATTTATATTCCTTATTTTTATCAAATGTTAAAGTATTTTTCAAAATATTCAATCTTATATAAAGTTAAAATTTGATTTATTTATATAAAATAATTTAATGAAAAACTCGTTGAAATTTTACTTTTCTACCAAAATAATCTCACTTTAAATATCATAAAAACCTCGACTAGTCGGTTTTAAAGAATATTAAAATTAATTTCATTAAATTAACATATCATAAGATTTTTTTTCGAGATTTAACCTAATTTTTCTTAATCAGACAAAAAAAGGAACTGAGAGCTGTAAATAATATATTTGTCTGATTTTTAATTTAATGGTTTTTTTATTGTAAAAGAATGAACATAACCATATAGTTGCTATTTTACTTTTTCAAAGCTGGCTCGATGATTTTTTGACAAAAAACCAAATAAACAATTATTAATGATAGAAAATAGTCATTTTTGCAGCGACAAGGCGGCACCATTAAAATGAATAGCTTAAATTTGAGGTAACCTGTTGGAAATACCAAAGTTAAGTAATGGAAGGTAAATAGGGACTTTCTCATTTGTAGAGCATGTCTTCCTAGATTACTCTCAACTCTTTTGCGCTGTACAGTTATAGGAGGTCAGCCACCTTCGTTATTTCTCTTGGATGCGATAAATGAATTATTTGGATTATAAATACACTATTTACTGTGTATGCAGAGTCTTCTGTTACTCTCGGTTCACCATCCAGTCTTGCATTAAGCACAGTCGAACTGCAAAATTGTCATAATTTATTCCTATCAAGTGTTAAATCCAAAGAATCATTGAGGATTATAATTTATAATCGAAGACATTATAATGGTTTCTCCTTTGACTTATAATCTTTTTAATTCATATTTTTGTTCTTTGTTAACTTCAAATCATTATCTTATTTTTATACAAGATTTCGAATACTTTAATAGTTTACAGTTAAGAATATTGGTACATATAATCTAACATGATAAAATACCATTTAATTTCTGATAATAGTTGAAATAATCAAAAAAATATGAATTCGTTGCGTGTGTTAATTATTATCAAGACTTTTTATTACTCGGACTCTTAAATAAAAATATATTTGAAAATGTCTAATGTCAAACATTTCATGAATAAAAATTTAGTGCGGAAGCAATAAGAATTAAAATTTTAAAATGTGTGAATGCTTCTCTATGTTATTAAATAGAAATCGTTACATCCATATTTTTATCGGACTGATATCTTTCAATTGAAAAATCGGCTAAAAATATGATTATTTATTTAATTTCAATAAATCCATGGAAATAGTTTGAATATGATCTTTTAACTCTATTATGTTGTAAAAAATATGAAATGAGTAGTAAGTATAGCCAAGATTTACTGCAATTTCCACGAGTAATAAATTATTAAAATAAAAATTTATTGAATTTTATTTTATGTGAGGTTTAATATTTTTTATCCTTTATGATAGGAAAGGGATGATATTATTTTTACAATAAAGTTAAAGCTATCAACCTCTACTCATAATATATTTTAAAATCTTGCAATATTTAAAATTTTTCCAACATATAAATTCGAAACACGTTGTATGTATAATACTGGCTTTTTATAAAACGTTCATAAAATTATTTTTTCACAAAATATTTCAGTTAAAAATGTTTTCACAAGTTGGCTTTTTCATTTTATGATACTTAGATAAACTTAACTAGGTTTTAAAAATTATTATTTCTTATACACGGTACAAAAAATGGTAAATAATCCAAATCTTATGGTATTTTTACTTTTTCTAATTTGAAAAGACGTAATTGACTGAACTTTACACTACATTAGCAGTAACTTAGAGAATATCATATTCCAGTTTTGAGTTGATAGCTAACATGGGTAATATATACTCACTCAAGTCGAAATTTATGTTAAGTTAAAATGTTTAACAAAAGTAATTTAATCGTGTACGAAGAAAATTTAAGACGTTTTAAGTGTCTTCGAAATTCAAAAAATACAGCTGTTTGAAGTTTTGGAAAATATTCTTTCATTTTTCAAATTTATGAACTTAAAATTGTGTGAAAATTATATTTAAAAAAACGGCAAAAATTCGTTTCATAACACTAAAAGTACAAGCGCCACCACGCGGTATCATTTTTAAAGCATTGGGCGCAAATTTAAGTGCGATTAAGTTAGTCGAGAAATTGTTCTAAAATTAAAAAAATGGAAAAAACTAATCTGTGACCGCAAATAAAAAATTAATTAAATTTATCATATAATAATTAATATGCATATTCATACTCGAAATATTTTTGTTTGTAATTAGTTTAGATTTTCTCATAATGAAAATAAAAAGTGTAAACGTAAGGATATTTCAGTTAACGTAGAACGATTTAGAATAAAAATAATAACGTGTAATTACGAACATTTAGGTTTGTACACGAAGTTGTTAAAAATAATGAAGACCTTTTTACCCATATTATCTCTCATAAATAAATTATTTGTTTTTCTCCGAAGCAAGATGATGATAGAATTCAAACACTCAATCATGATATTTCTCTAAATCCTCGACATAGTGAACATTTGTCACGAGGCACAGAGATACAGTCAGATTCACTTCCACGTGAAACTCGTATGAACCGTTTTAGTTCTAAAAATTATGGTAAAACAACTCATGATCATCATTTGAGTTCACATGAATTAATCTCAACTCCAAAAGAGAGTTTGATTAACCCTTCTTCGAGATCGATAGCACGACGTCAGCTGCTTAGGAAGAATCATAAAAAGCTTATCACATCATATTTTTATCATCACCCTTCCTTATACGTATTTTACTCAAAGAAGAGTTTCATGATCTTGAAGAAAGCTCAAACTGAAAGACAAAAAAGTTTGTTGAATATAATTAGACACTTTCGGAAGAATTTAAAAGATCATTTTCCATATTTTCTAAAATCTCAAGAAAAACTAACGAAAGATTCCACACACTTGAAAGAGAATCCACACCTAAATATTTAAAAATTTTAACAGATTTGGAAAAACAGAATCCAAATCCAGGATCGCACGAGTATAAGACCTATTCTACTCAAGCCATTTTTATTGACAAAGATTATCGTCGCCTTAGAAAATGGATCCAAAATAAACATATATATTTATCAAAAATAAAAAAATTCGATCAAGAAAATATTTTTATCTATTTCATATCTTCGATTTCTGATAAACATGAAATCAGATTTTTAAAGAGCGTTTTGATTGAGTTGAGCCTTTTGGCGGATATCAAAGTTCGCGGGTTAAATAAAAACAATAAAAAAACATTTTATGAATTGCCTAGAATACTGGTGGAAAACTTTAGAGAGTTCGAAGAAGCTATAGAATGTCTCAGAGAAAAAAATTATGTCATACCGAAGAGAAAAATTCCACAAAAACGATTTCAAAACGGTGTGCAACAACTCATGTCAAATCTGGGACAAAAAACATTTCCGGTATGATTCAATTTATATAAAAGATTTGCATATCTATCTTTTCTGAGGACACGAGAACATGCACCTGGTGCGGAGTATTCATTGATCTTTTGTCTCTTCAAAAATATAAAGAATTTAACAGAGCAATGGGAAAAGTATCATTTACCTTAAATTTTAAGTACATGGTCACACATCATATTCTTGAAAAACACAGGGATATGTGCTCGATATATTACCACGCGCAATGAATATGTTCAGGATTTTTAAGTTAACTTCTCAAAATATCCTATTTTAAGTAATTAGAAATAAAATTTTCACACAAATCAACAATTAAAGCCTTTTTCATATTGTACATTTTTTTGTTATTTTTACAATATTGCAATGGTTGAATTTTATTGAATTCTAATAATCTATAAATAAATAATCATGGAATATGAGTATTTAATGAGCATAACGTTCGACCTTCAATACTTTTATTTATGTTTAAGTTATTATTTTTAAATGCAAGTAAAGTAGTTAAAAAATATTACTTCCCAAAACCATAAGATAGAGAACGAAAAAATAAAAAAAATCCAAGCTCGAATTTTTTACAAGATAAATATAATTTAATCATATATTTATAAGTAAATGATGAATCATACTTTTTGCCATGATGAAATAACTTGGCTTAGAGCACATCATAATTAGTTATTTTTAAATTTACACAACTGAAAATTCATATCTGATGCTTAACTGTGCCATCTTTTAAAAATAAGCCATTTGGTTAGTTTTGATTTTATAAGTTTATTTTTATTTAAAATAGTATTAATCTTCAAATAAAATTCTTCTATAGATTAGGCTCGCACTCTAGATTAGATTGAAATGATTTAAATTTTTACGAAATAGCGATCTTAAATTTTGTCGTTTAAACCATTCATCAAAATAATTTTAATGAGTCCATTTTTGGTCATTTCGACATTCTTATTTAAATTTTCTCAGTTAATGATATGATAAAATTACGAAATGGAAACGAGGAATATATTTACGTTTTTTGAATTATATATGTTTCTATCCCTAACTAGACTTTAAATATTCAATAATTTGTCATGAACATGTAAATTACGATGAATTAATTCTTCGTAAAACTAAACCCACAAAAATCTTTTTCATCATTCATCTACGCAAGGTTTTTAAGAAAGCTAAATCTACACATGAAAAAAATGAGTATCAATTAAACTGATCTTGAGCCATATATCAATCAGAACTCATATTAAATGTATTTTTGTGATCGCCTTTTCATATATAAACCTTTAATTATAAGTTTAAAAATTAACTGGGTCTTTTAATTGAATTCGAATAATTCTTTCACTGAACGACGCTGTTTGAAAAAATGATAAAAGCAAACAGAGAATTAAAAGTTTCATAAGAAAGGAATATATTTCTTTTGATAGGCAAAACAAATTTAAAATTATTTGCCTTGATTATGGTGAAAAGATTCGCATTCTGTAAATATAGAATGTAATGTTATTGACTTAATGTGTTTTAGTGCCTATCTAAACAAAAAAAAATGTTTTTAAATAAGTAACTAAATTTTTTAAGCAAAACACAAAATTATTGTTGCAGAGAAACAAATTAATGATTTAATTGTTTGAAAAATTTGTATCAAAAAAGTTTCTCAAGTTGAAAAATTAAAACTATATCTTATCAATGATCGAAGTTCAGATTGATAGAATTCTGGTTAAATATTCTCTTTGATTGTTTCTTAAACAGATAAAACAAGAAATTAAAGAAAGAGCGATCAATACGAATTTTTTTTTGAAATATAAAACTGCTTTCGAAATACCTAATGTCGTGAACGATATGACACAAAAGACTTTGGTGAGAGGTTTTGATTTAAATATCAAAAATGTGAAATTTTAATCTGTCATTTGCTCTTTTACATAATATCGTTTAGGATCTGCTATTTTCAGAGAATATATTATGAACTAAAAATGGATTGCTTGATTTATATTAAATAATTTGAGTTCTTATAAATAAAGCATGTTGATGATAAATAATATACAAGGTATTTATAGTTTATATGAATTTATATAAAAGCTTTAAAAATGAATAAATTTCTGATACAATTGAACCATTATACTCTTAATCATGAATTACTTTTTCCAAATATTGTCTGATATTTATACAAGTGTTAATTTTTTAAAAGATGAAAAAATTTATTCATATATTCACTTTAAGGTTGTTCAAAGATTCGAAATTTGTGTAAAAAGTATAGATATTGAATTTTTTAAAATTCAACTTTAAAAGATATAATAAATAATTCGTGGCCATACTTCGAATAAATTTTAAAGATATAAAATAAACAGTAATATAATTTTTGAAAAAATTCAATTTCTATACGAACGTTCAAGAATATAATTCGAAAAATCAAATTTTGATGCTAAGTTAAAAAAGTTAATAAGCGTAACGCATTAAAAAATGCGATTATCTTGGAATGAAAAAATGATAACATTTCTTAAATTTGTGGAAAATTTTATATTTAATCTATCTTTGTAAAGTAAACTGTTAAGTTCGCATAAGAAAAACATGTTGAAATAAAAAGCCAAAAGATATTGAAATATATTAAAAACAGAAATTTCAGTGTGAATTGCATTCATATTCTTTGGATTAATATTTGGGAGCAAATATACATTCACAATTGTTTTAGATTCATACCTGTGAAGTTATTAGTCTTTTAGGAATTTATTTTAAAACAGATAAAAATGATAAATTTTGATTGAGATTACCATGTGAAAATTCTTCATAAATAAATTTTAATTTCAACTTTAATTTTCTGAAAATATACATTAAATATATTTGAATATGGCGTATAATTGATGAATCTAACATTATATTTTTAGCGTTATGAGAATTTTATGTCCATTTTAAAGGACCATAAAAAGTAGACAGCTAATAACCATAGAATTATAGTTGAGCATTTTTGAAATTTTATATTTCTCCTTTTAATTTTATAAATTTTTATCATATAGATGTTTAAATGAAATTTTGAATCTTGTAAAATGCAGATTTATTGCCGTTCTAATTTGATGATTTTAATGTTTCCATAAAAATGCTAAATTTACTTACCAATAGAAACTATCAAAAATATTTCAAAAATAAAGAAGAAAAATTCATTTAATTAATTTAAGATGAATTAAATTTGGATTTTAGAAAAGATTTTCAGATTTTTAATATAAAAAAAATATTTTAACTTAGTTCATGAAAATTTAAATTAAATAATTGTAAATTTAAATTGTTAAAGCAGCAACTTTTTAACTGAAATTTAGTTGATATTTAAATTACGGTCTGCCTTTACGTTTGCTTTCCATTTCATACACTCTTTTTGAAACCATAGCTTTGTATGTTTTGACACTTATTGATTTGTGAGAATGTTTAGTTTTACAAAAGTAAAAAAATTAAACACAATTAAATACTTTGAGTAACGCAAATCTACAAAACTAATTCGTTTTTGAAAAAAAGGTTTTACACATCATAACAGTCAACTTGATTATTGTAAACAAAAGACATTTTATTCGTTTATTCTTCATGTTTTAAACCCGAAATTTTTGAATCCTAAGATCTTAAATTTAAATTAAGCATAGGTTCTTCTTTTCATTTATTTTAAATTATTGTGGAATGTAAGACAAAAATCGAAAAAACCTTTGCCTTTAATTTCATCATCTTTAATTTTTTTAATTTGGTAAAAAAGAAAGAGAATTTTTAAAAATTATTATACTTTGTCATACTTTTTATCTACCACATGATTTTTCTATCTATAAAAGTACAATAAAAAGATTTATGCTAATCCTGAGGTATGAAATTATTCAATCTTATCGTTACTAGAATAATTCAAGGGTTTTCAGAAATATTTAAGAGCTGCATGAAAGTGTAAAAATGTCAATTAACAGTAAAAATAGACTTGTCTCATTGCAGTGACTTTTGGATTTTTAAATATCCTATAAAAATTTAGTTTTGAATAAAACTAGGTTTTCCTTTTTAAATATCAATTATTGAAAGTGCGAACTATAATATAGTTAAATATAACATAAATTTTTGTATAACTTATTTTTAGTTAGCTAAAAACCTATTCTGTTATTTATTATGAATTAATAAAACCTAACATATTTTTATGATTCGACTTTAACACACCTCATTCGGTTTTAAATTTTTCACAGAAATAAAACTAATTATTTCAAAATTTTAACTGGTTTGGTTCTTTATTGTCTATTATATTCTATGATTTAAAGATTTCATCAAACAATTAAATACACTAAGAGTTTTGAACAATGGAAGTCAAGTATTATTTAATCTTGTATTTTTAATCTATAATATTTAATGCACTTAACATTAAAGAACCTCGCCATACAATAAAAATATGCAGGACAGTGCTCGTAAATTTTAATACTCTAAATAATATGTTTGTTCAAATATAAAAAACATAAAAGATCCATTTACATTTGTATAAAATTAAAATTTGCCATTTTATGAGAGTTTGTGACATTTTATAAACCATGAAATATTCTCCCGTAACTCAATATCAATTGTTCTCTTGGCTTTTTAGAACAGCTAATTCAAAGTTTGGAAAATTTTATGAAATTAAAGATAAACTACCTGTATTAAAAATATGGTTTCGTTCAGGTATTTTTTCACATATTCTTAGAACATATAAAATGAGTTACATACAAAGATTCAGAAAATTAATACTTCATAACATACTATTTCTAAATTTACGAAGTGATTGAAAAATATATTAAAAATCGAAAATCAAATCGAATGAAGTATTTCAAGATAATTCATAACCCTAACAAATTTGGTTTCAGATAAATTTAAAGTAAAACGTTCTTAAAATTGAGAAAGGGGGATAAAAAAATATTCTTAATTAATCACCAAGGAAATATTCATACTGTAAATATTTTTAACATGTAAAAAGACATTAAAAGGTAAAATTTATCACAAAAATAAAAATTTTGAAAAAAGATTCTATTAACCAAAGTAATATATTATATATTAGATGTTAAAAAGGTCTTAAGCTATTAAGATTTTAACAAATTTTTTGAAAGTCAACTAAACTTCATTTAATTTAATTATATTTGTTTATAATTTCAAACATTTGATTTTAACGTATTGAGCATTTTATCTACACTCTCTACAAAATGAGTAACTCTTTAAAATTTTCAAAAAAATCATTCTATATCATATGCAAATCAAATTCTTCATGATACTATGTAAAATTGTGAGAATCAAGTTATGGATTTTAATCAATATTAAATATTATTTTTTGATATCGTGAATTTTCTTGTTTCATTTGTGAATTCATCAAGTTTATTCATGATAATTTTATTAAATTATTTACTTTCGGAAAAGTGAAGAAAAATAAATGTGTTAATTATTTTATACACCACTTGATTCTAAGTAACAGATATTTTGCTTGGCATAAATTAATTTGATTTGCTTAATTAATTGTTTTCTCCTTGAGTTCTATCAGTAATAATATCATTAACTCAGTAATTTTTTGGAAATTATTTGCATAGATCAATAAACAAATAAATTCTAAGACTCAATCATAAATTTTTAAAAGTCAGAATTAGCTTTGAATATTAGGGATCTTCTTGATTTCCAGATTGTCACTGTAATCTCAATTTTTAAAGATATTTAAAAAGAACCATTATAATTAAACTCATCAAAATTTATCTTTTTAAAACAATATTAAACCTATTTTATGATCTGGTTTATCGCAAAATAAATGCAGGCTAAAGTATTTAAATGAATAAAAAATCAGAAAAATATATGGTTTATGATTCTAAACGTTATGAATAAAACTAGCTTTAGCCTATATTGAATCAAAATACTTTTCTTAAACTCCCATTAATTTTCCACTTTAAACAAATTTGAGCGACTCTTGCGAATAAACTAAATAGAGTCTATGAAAGACATACCAAAAATAATCTGAAAAAAGATTTAAGCTTATGTTCAAAATTAGTTTTCGATAATTTCAGTTCAGAATAAGATAGATCAGTGTACACTATGATTCAGGTTAAATCTTTGGATTGTATATTCAACGATCATAAATAAGAATAGTTGATCATTGCTAAAAGATTGAAAATTAAAAATTTTCAAACTATCTGAAAGTTGAAAAACAAATCGTAAGAACATTTTCAAGGTCAACTCGAAATAAGGTTAATGTTTAGTTTTACACATTTTTGATTATTTCTTATAAATGGTGGTATTAAGGTCCGCGAAAAACCTGTGATCATTTAGGATCAACAAGTAACAACTGGTAACCTTTTGAAAAATGTCATCTAAATTTTTGAGAATATATTGCCTGAATATCTTCAAAACAATACAATTCCTTATGATAAAAATATTTAAAAAAATTTTATCTCAGTTTTTGAGTAATTCGTTGATGAAAATTAGAAAAGATAATTTGACATATATTAAAAATGAGGATGACAGATTAAAGTTATTAACGCATCTACTAGGTGATTATCTGAAGGTATTAAATATTTGGGCTTAATCTTGTTTGTCAATTAAAAATTAAATAAAATTGTGCAGGATAATTTTTATGATTACTTCAATAATGTTTTAAAATCGATTTTTCTTTGATAGATTTATTAAAATACTTATTTTTGTTTTTAAAACAAATAATTTACGATGACATTTAGAATTTTAAAAAGTCAAACGAAATTACCGTTCAACCCAGTTTTCTATAACTAATCTGAATGATTTCGAATATAAGGGTTCATTTATTTATATATTATAAAATTAATATAACAAGCAAACTTTAATTTCATATTTTTAGAAAGATAAGGCTTTCAACAATTGTTGAATAACGGTCTTTTGTTTTTCTAATGAAAATACTTATCTTTGTATGCAAAAAATAGACCTCTACCTGAATAAACTAAAATCATAAAGGTTCAAATTTAAAAAAAGTCAGATTGTTGGAACATTAAGAAATATTTTCACGTTGTAATTTAAACTTATTTTGAAAAATGACCAGATTACGATTTTAATTTAGTTCAAATCTCTTACTTAGAAGTTATTCAAAGCGTTTCTAAACTCTTTATAACAGCGTAAGATTTTTAATGAATAAAGCGATGTTTGAATTAAAATGTCTGAAGAATTTTAATCATTTCAAAATTCAGAATATTTTTTATTGAAGATTTTTTTAATTGGTAAATTTTATGGAATATGTAAATTATTCAATGATTGAAATATAATTATGAGCCTGAAAGCGAATAAATGGAGAAAAATATTTCAGAGATTTAGTTTATTCATTAAAACCAACCATATTATAAAATAATTGAACCATTTTCAATTTCACATAAAATAACAATTTTGTTAAATGGTTACTTTAACTATCAACAAGTTGTTTAATGCTCAAAATGCATTATTATTACGTTAAAAATATTTCTATGACGCTTGAAGCGTGTAAAGACTCAGTTGCAGCAAAAAACATTCATAGATTCACAGAAAATTCTGTTAAACAATTAAAAAATTCCACATCTAGAGAATTTTCGAAAAAAAATATTTTCAAACAGTCGATAAAGAATAATTTATTTTTGATAAATTTTAATAAAAACAAATAAATGCGTTAAATAAATTTCCAGTTATACTTTTCGCTTAATAAAAATTTTAAAGGTATTATGTTTTTTCGTATGTGTCCAAAATTTGAGATATTATCTTAATTAAAAAAAGATTTGCCTGTATTTGACAACAAATTGTGTTATATATTTGATCAACATTTTGTTGTGTTGAATTATTTTTATGTCAATAATCTTTTTAATTAAATATAAAATTTTGAATACTCTTGAAAAATGAATTTTAATAGTTTTCTCAACCTTAAGCTGTGTTATTTATTTTAGACAAATTTCATCTAATAAACGGCGTGTTAGAGTGAGATATGAAAACTAACGATAACTTTTATTTCGGTTATAATCAAATTTTACTCGTTCTGCTGATCATGATATAATTTAAAAATTTTCTGGTAATCTATCCTAAAGGATAATCTTTGATTAAATCAACATATCGAGGGGACTTAGATTTTAAATTAAGTTTCTTTCGTAAAATTTGATAACTTCGTTTAGCAAGAACTGATCAGCTCATTTATATTAAATATTGAGTATAAAATAGAATAAAAATGGCGGAAAGACGAAATGTGTATCATTAAACGAAAAATGATAAAAGAATTCACACTTTATTGTTGATATTTATTTAGCAAAAATTCAATTTATGTTTAAAAGATTTTTTTAAAGCAACATATCTTTTGAAAAATAATACTTATAAATTGTTACACATATTTTTAAAGACTTTATAAACTGATTAGATATCTACAGCGTAGGTTATGTATGAAGAGTAGACACTTCCAAATATACTTGTAAATATATTTTTATTTAACAAAAAATAAAAAATATTTAATAAACCTTTAAAAATTCTTTCTAGACTGAATTTGAAAGCAGAAGTTTTTTCTTGATGTTCGAAAAATCAAAGAATAAGAAGACGATACAGTTAGTTATCATTTAGTATCTTTAAAAATGTAGCCTTGGTGTATTCACAAAATGTATATCTTTAAAATTGAGAGCTGTGTGAATTTTTCACTATTTTAACATGAATCTATCAACCTATATAGATAATTGTAAAATTTCTTGTTTGTACTTTAATCAGCTCATAATTTATTAACTATTGTAAAATTTTGTCGTTTGTCTTTCTTTTTAAGAAATTTTATTCTTTAATTTATTTCATATAAATACGAAAAATGAGGAATTAGATTTTAACGACGATTTTCATATCCTTCTTAAAAGTTTGTTTATTTTTATGATATAAGTAAATGTAAATTATTTGAATTAAAAAATTCAATAAATTGTAGAAGATAACTCTATTTTTAAAATAATACGATACATCTATATCAAAATATACATCAAAGTTATGGTGGTGGCACTTACCAGAATGCGTTTCTAGATTTTCTGTTAAATTTTAAATTGCTTTATTGTTATCTTTTTGTGTAATTTTGAATTATTAGATTCTCGATTTATCGTGTCACAAAGTTTAAAGGTATCTTTTATGTTTTTGTCCGTTACATAGGCTGTTATTTTTATAATTTAAACAAATAAGAAAAATTTTTGAATATTTTATTTTGTAATTTAGTTGACAAAAGATTTCATTTGGAGAGAAATTAAAAAAGAGACTTTTTTCGAACATATTAACTGCTTGAATATTTCAAAAATATAAGATTAAAAGAAAAGTCAAAATGTTCTCATTATTTTACGTGTTAAATTATCGTAGAAAATGAAGTTATAAATCAAATATGCTTCTATTTTACAATGAAATATCAAAATTATTTGAGAGATGATAAAAACCAAGTTGATTGAATAATTTTCTTTAACTTTATTTCAAAACTATTCTGTGTATGTTTTTACTCATAAATATTTGTACAAAATTACGAATATGTTTTTATATGGTCAATAAACTGATTGGATAAATAAAATGAAATTATTTAATATAAGCTACACATAGTTTTATGTTAAAAATCTGCGTTATTATTAATTTTTTTAACTTGAGAGATTTGATAAAAATTCTGGAATTATAATTCGACATTAATAAGATACCTTCATGATTTATCAATTAAAATTTGATTATTGATCGTTTTAAGTTTATTAACAATCAACTCTAACACTGAAAGGAAGCTTCTAAATTGTGGTTCGAAACTTTAAAAATAATATATTAGGATTAAGGTAGGATTATCTATATTTTTAAACAACACATTCAAGTTAGAAGATCAAAATAACGATATTATCATATCACAGAATTCAAATAAATCACTTTGCATTTAATACTCAAAATAAAAATCCGCCCATAAATGACGAGTGCTGAAAAAAACATTTTATCTATTTGTGGGAATAATTTTCAAAAAATCCATTTTAAAACTTTATTTTTTGTTTTATAAGATTGGCTATTGTCTAAAATAACCTCTTTTAAGATAGTTTTTTGTCGAATAAAATGTTTGATTTTCCTTCAAATGAATTATCATAAATATTTTGTTCATTTTATTGAATATTATTTTTCTTTATTCTTTTCATAATTTTAAAATTCTCAAGCAATATATCAAAAAAGATAAAAATCTTAAATTGTTAACAGATATTTTTTCAATTTAAATTTAGATGGGAGATATAATTATTTTATTTCTTAATCCTTTTGAATTAATCTTTTTAAATCATTCTTGTGACTTTTGAATCACATTAATAAGATATTTTAAAAATTACCGAAGTTTTTAATTTCATGAAAGTAATGTGTTAAAAGTTTCATAATAATTGAATATATCTTCCGAAATTTAGAATTTTTTGACAAGAACATAAAAGTGAATTATTTTAACACGAGATATAATTTTTCGTTACTCGAATAATTGATAAAATTTTAAGTTTAAAATACAGGCTAGTAATTACTGACACGGTAAAAACATAAAAGTTAAAAATATTATTGAAAATACACTTGTTTACAACATTAAAAATGTTTAAAATTCTCATTATAAAAGGGCGATCTCACAATTCAAAAAGAACTTAAATTGATAACTTATTCGGCATTAAATGTCAAGCCTATCGGCTTAAATGTCTTAAAAGACAGCTAATGTTTATTATATGGTGATAATATATTTTATTAAGAATTTTAAACAATTTTTGTGAATAAAATATTACTATCTTTATAATTAATTCATTTCCTCTCATCTATTATGAAAAAAACGTCCTTGAGAATTCTATGAACGAACGCAAATTTCAGTCGATGAGACGAAATTGAGAAACTATAAAAAGTCAAATCTTTTTTTTAAGTTGATAAAAATTGAAAATACTAAATAAAAATTTAGTTTGTCATTTTGTTGTAATTAACTTCAAAAATATGAGATTAATAACTTTAGGTTTATTGATAAAAAATATCTTAAATTCCCATTTTAATAAACACCTCACTTTTAAAGTTTTTAACATTGAAAAAGTTACATTCATGTATTAAAAAAAAATTTAAAAGAAATAAAATGAAGTTTTGTCGCAAATTAATATCAAAAATAACATATAAATCATACACGTAAAGAATTATTTTGACAAAATTTTCCTAGAATTCTCTTTTAAAAAATAACATATTCAAGATTTTTTTCTCAAATATAGAGAAATTCTGTTTCTTTTAATTTAGATTAACAGGAAAAAAAGAATAAGTAATAAACAAAAAATTTTAAAAGAAGGCGTATGTTCGACTTATTGACATTCATCATATTATTAGAAAGATAAATTAGTCTGAGCTAAGTTATAAATATAGAATTTTACCAAATCGAGACGGCATTTAGTCGGAAATAATTCATCTCAAATAAAATCATTTACTTTGAAAATATAAAAATCAACTGTTAGAGATGAATAGATATTGATAATGTTGAGTATGTATTTATTACACAAGCTCTAACCATTAATGTTATCATCTTTAGCAATCTCCAGATTAAATCTTTTGTTCATTAGCTTTTGCGATTTTCTGATAGGTCTTAGACAAAAATGACGAAAATAATTCCTTTTATTGGGTAAAGAATGTAAAATTTTCAGGTGATTTGAACTTATATTAAAAGATGGGAGATCGTACGTGGAATCAATACCATAACTGAATTGCTTCTGCAACTGTTCGAAATATATCTTAAAAGCCTCACTGGACAATTCAAGCTATATTAGAGCATGTTGAAACCAAAGAATGAGAATTGTTGCTGGTTCTCATAACAGGACCTTCTGATCTCTGGCATGATTATTCCTTTAGTAACGCAAACATCATGGCTTTATAAATTAGTAATTCATAGGTAGATTACTTTGCTCGTTTGTTTCAGGCTTGAAACATCTCCTAAAATATGATATATTTCTCATTAGTCTGCCGTTTATATGCTCACTTAGAGAAAATCCAAAGATTATGGGTGTACCTCGATATAATATTCTGAATTAATAAAATGCGTAATCGACATTGTTTTCTGATTTTCGCATTCTTCATGTGAATGTCTGAATAAATCGCTCATGATCCCATATGTTGCCGAATGGCAGGAAGAAAATATTGAAAATTTTATTTTCGTCTCACGTCACCATGATTCGAACTCAAGGGAAATAAATGTCAGACCGTGATCAGATTCGATTTCTTCTGGATAATTGATGTAGGTTGAGTTCTCTTTCAGAAAAAACAACGTGAAAGCTGTTTTGATACTCGAGGTCAGATGAATACACTTATACTTTAAGTATGAATTTATGAGAACTTACCACTTGAATACTAAAATATTAATTGAGTGGCTAATGTGCACGTTAATCCAGGGTTTTTTTTGCATATACTATGGATGATTCTCCAATTTAGGTTATCGATTATGGTATAGGACGTATTATTGGAAACCTTTACTTAGTCTTTATATTTTCAAATCGAGACCTGGCCAGTAAAAACATGTTCCGGCTCATATTTTTCTTCAATTAACATCGAAATATCTAGAATGGAGACTTTTCGAAAGCTTGTCTATTATTTTGGTTGGAATCACGAATAGATTGCTATATAGGATTCAGTCATTTTTTGTAAATTTATGCCTATGAGTAGAGGGAAAATAATCGAGCTTTTGATGTAATTTTGAAGATCATACATTTATAATATGATAAAGAAAAATGGATAGATGATAATCTTATCAGGTTAGGCTTTTTATTATTTTAGACTTTAAGAAATTGGTTCGCTTAGTCAGTTGTGAATGAGACAGATCATATTTTCGTTTTAGTCCATTTTCATGATATAAAGGGTACATTTCATCATGCTAGAAAACGACTTAAAACATTAACGTTTCCATGTTCGTTCGTATTTCTGTTTTCGATATGGAAGCTGTATTGGAAAAGAATGTAAACCCAACGAGTCAGCCTGAAAGCAGCCATAATTTTATTAGTTTTCTTTTGCGTTATGAATTTCTAAAAAAGTCGAAGTTGGAAAAGAACTGAATTCGAATTTTAACGTTTTCCAAACAACCTAGCTGATTGATCAACTGTTAGTGAATTTTTCACACCGATTTTTTCATTTTTTTTATTTTAATTTGCTCTGAATAATTTGATTGAATTGCAGAAATATTTTTGGCAAAGTATAGAATATGTTGAAGTTTGATGCTCTGATTATGATTATTTCTAGAAGATTCAGAGATTTACTTTCTGTAAAATAGAAATCGAAGAAGGTCCTGTTTTGATTCTCAAATATTTACATGCTAGAAATCATCTAAAATACTGACAATGAAGATTAGTACGCATTGTAAACGTTTTATGAAGAAGAGGCATGAGGGTTTGTCTAGTCTCTTCCAATGTTCAATGAACAAAAACTAAATTGTTAGCTAATATCCAATTCACATCATATATTCATTTAACAAACTATAATCAACGTGAATATTTTCGTATCATTTATGTTGACATAATGAACATCCCGATAAATTGCTTTGGATTTTGTATCAATGGTGTTAACTCTGGCAGGCCGTTTTTATGTGTTCAGTTCTTCCACATAAGTAACAAATTGCTTTTGGTAATTTAAATAACTTATTGCGGAAAAATTTTTCGCAACAGCCTGTGTATGGTCTCATTAAATTGCGTAGAGAATTCTTCGATAATTTTTCCCTTTAAACATGCAAATTTTAAGATCTCTGCTCTCTAGCCGTTTATAAGATTTTTCCTTTTATTAAAGTAATTTATACCACATTGTTGAAACCTCTATCTTCTGAGCTTATTTGGAAGATGAATTTTAGAATGAGTTCATAGTTAACTTAAAATATAAAATATTTTCTCAAAACTTTATCTTATGGTTCTTTAATTTAAGGAAAATCGCACGAAGATGCTTTCAAGCGAAACCCTGATGCCAAATCTTAAATTGATTCACTCTTGAAGCTCTTAAAACCAGTGTAAAATTGGCGTCTTTCGAGGAGGAAAAAACTAGAATCTAAGTACATAGCCATGAGTTCAATAATTTTGGACTATAATAGTTTATTGGGCTCTTTTTGAGTATGGAATTAAATTCAATCTGTCTGATGGATACCAAAGATTTCTTTAGATTTTGGTTTGTCAAAAAAACCAATTGTACTCATCGAATAAGTACTGAATTTACCTCTTCAAAGGCTATAAATCTTGAAAGGAATCCTTCCATTTCTCTGACGAGTGTAAAAAATCATATAAAGATAGATATGGAGAATTGAAGTTGTTCCTGTTTTGAATCTACACAACTAGCATCGAGATGGGCTCAGTATTCATTTGCAAAATTGTAAAGAATGGTTTTTTTAACTAACGCGTCAATTTAGCGATTGTATATTCATGACTCAATTTAGCCGTTTTTTAACCATAATAACAATCATGAAAATGCTAATTTAAGGTTTTATAACGTATATCAAATAATATCCTAAATTATTTAATTTATCAGGAAGTTTTTTAATGTGTTTGTGGAATTAAAAAATGAAACATTTATGTTTTCTCGTCAGAAAATTTGCATTTATTAAGTATAAATCAAACGATAACTCAGTTAAATAAAATTGAAGTTTTTATAAAATTTAAGGTTTTTTGCATTTAAAATCATTTTATTATTGAAAATGTACAAAATAAAAATGTTATAGGAACAGTTATAGAAAAACTTCTAAATTTAAAAAGATGATGTTCAGAGTATTATTTGACACATTTTAACTCTCTAAGATCAGATAATACTACTAAAATCAATGGATTTACTGATAAACTATTCTTCTTAATAATTTTAATGAGTGATATATTTATTTTTTTCAAATAATTGAATCGAATTTTTTGTATTTCTACTTAACGTTGAGGCTCAAGAAATTTTTTACGTTCGTAGATCAGATTTCTCTTTTTCTGTAAAAACAGATAAACTGTTTTAAAACCTCCCAAAGAGAAAATTTGTTTATTCAAAAAATATTTAAAATTTCAATGATTTCATAAATCAATTTTTATTTAATATGAGTGATCAATAATAAATTAAAGAATCAAGTAATTACTACATATCAAAATAAATGTTTTAAATTACTTTGATATGACTCGAATTTAGGTTATTGTTTTTATCATTTTCTTAAATATAGGGTTTCCCAGCAAATAACGTCATTTTCCCAAAAATTAACGTCGCTTTCCCAAAAATTAACGTCCTATAAAAAAATCAAATAAATAAATAATTTTTGTTATAAAAATAAATTAAAATTAAAATAGATAAAATTTTTTATTTTATAAAAGATTAATTTTTAACTATTCAAGTATAATTTCACGGGGTTTGGACCTCTCAATATAACCAAGCATTTTTCGAAAATAACCACTACAATCCGAAGAAGTAATTATATTAAATCCATTTTGAATTAAATTTTTCATTTCGCTCTCATTCTGTGCATATTCCCTTATAAAGTAATTTTTCCACTTGGAAAATACATTTTCAATTGGATTAAGCATGGGACTATAGGGGGGAAGATAATTAATTATTATTATATTTTCCAATTGTATTTCACGTAATTCACGAAAATGATGGATGCGGGCATTATCCATTATAAAAATCGGCTCGATAATTCCCTTTTCAATACATACCTCTTTACATTGCAGCAAATATTCTTTGAATTGAATACCGGTTACAGAATTATCTTGAATATGATGATTTATCATCCCATATTTATTATATGCAGCTATTACCGAAATGTTCCTTGATTTTATTGAACGTGTTCGTAAATGTGCAGATCTCCCTATTAAGCTTCGCCCTCTTTTCGTTCTAGTTGCAACACTAAAATCTACTTCATCAATAAAAACAAAACGACCATCTTCCACGTTAAAATGCAAATTACTAAAATTTATTGCATATTCAAATCTCAGTTGAATGGTTCTTTCACAATTTCTGCTCTCTGGAACAAGAGTTAATTGTTTTATAGAATAATGAAAATCGTTTAAATAACGATCAATCGAACTTTTACTTATTTGAATATTAAATTCCCGCTCAAAGGTTGTTTTCAATGCTTCAAGTGTTCGTGTAGGATCATCATTAACCAACTGAAGAAGCCTGGCCTTTTGATGATCATTCAGCTTTGTTTGTTGTGAGCGACCTCGTCTTACTGTTTCCCTCCCATCAAAAAACCTTTTGGAAAATGTAGATATAGTTGTTCGAGGAATTAATAATCTTCTAGCAATTTCTGAGATTTGTATTCCATGATTTAAATATTCTGTCATTGCTCGTTTTTGTTCAGTGGATAAAGTCCTTCTTCTCCTTATAATTCTTTCATTGTTAATGTGATTCTCTTCCTCAGTCATTTAAGGGCATTAAAAAATTACTTTAGAGGTTGATTTCAAAGTGTTTACAAAATAATAATATTTCGGCTTTTAATTTTTACTCCAATTATTAATTTATTTGATTTTTTTAATATGACGTTAATTTTTGGGAAAATGACGTTATTTGCTGGGAAACCCTATATAAGCAACTGAACAAGTTTTCAAATAGTTTGAGTTACGGATGCACTTAAAATACAAAGTATTAGCGTAATAATCTTTTTACGAATTTAAAGATCCTCATCAATTCTTATATTTATATTATTCGTTTTATTTGTGTTTTCTAAATTAATTTTATCTTTGAAATATAGGTTTTTTAATATTTAAAAACCTAAGAGTTCAGTGAACTGTTTAATTTTAATTTTTAACTCGTATCGAGCCTCTCAAATATCTAAATGGAATATACAACACATTTTAAGAAGTGATCTATCAACATATTTTTTCATCAAGTGAATAATTTCAAAGGGAAATTCCTTCATGAAACCTGAAAAATATCCATTCCTGAAAATCTCTTATTTTTTTGAAGGAATCATTTTGATAACTTCGTAGTGAGCTCCAATTTTGAAAACTTGTACGACTAACCATGAAGTATTTGCTGAGTTCATCAAACAACAACAGTGTTGACTGATACATTGATATACTAATCTTTTTTTACATTTTTGTCATAAATATATACTTTATATTAAAATAAAGATAATTTATTATAGTTTGATCATTCGACGACATTAAAAATAATTAATCTAGCGGGTGTCTGTTATATTAGAGCAACCACCTATGCTAAAGCGATCCAAGTTATAGAATGTTGATAATAATGATTAACTCTCTCGATACTCATTCATTCAAATTCTTTTTTTTCTTAGTATAGAAAAGCTCACATAATTGATTTATTTCATCAAGATTTATCTCAACTAATATTTTTATTGTCTAAATAATTTTTTTACAAGTTATTATTCAAAAAAAAATTGTCGTTTTGCCATCTACATTGTGAAGTGTCACAACACGATCCAAATATGTTAAAATAAATAATTTTACTTAATTATTTTCATTACTTTTTATGATTGAAAAATATCACCTTGATTAATTTCATAAAACTAAGTCATAAAATTAAAAAAACCTATAAATAAATAGATCTATTTGCAAAGTAAATTGAAATTAAATACGGAATCATTTACTTTGCGATGAAAAATATAAAATTTTCTGTTCTCATGATCATTAGTATTTGAAAAAATAGATCGAAAATGAAAAATATATTTCCATATAAGCGACGCGTTTTGATGATTTCATAAGGTTCTGTGACAGGCTATGAATTGAAATATTTTTTTTATTTTTCTACTTAAATTAGAAGAAAAAAAGATTCTAACGAAAGTGCTGCTTCTAACATAACAATATTATAATGTACCTACTACAAAAGACCAGATTTTAAAGTGGTGTATTTCCAGAATATATATATATAAAGATCAATCTGTACGAGTATGCCTCACAGAATGTTGTATGGAAGGACAGTTGCCAAGTATATATGAAGGCTCTTAGCACATATTTATAAATTACATATTCATTCACTACATCTTTTGATATTCAAGACTACTCAGAAATTTAATCATAAAAATGATATTACTGATTTTAAAATAATTAAGACGAATAAATAAAATTAAAAAATAATTATTCATTTTTTAATGAATAATTTATTATGGTATTTAATATTATTTTTGATCAATAGGTATCCTATGTGGTGCTGGATCCAAAAATACAATGTAATAACGTATTTCTCGTAAAATAAAACTGACAAAAAATATTTTTTATTTCCTCCTAAAGACTAAAAATAAAAAATAATGACGAGATAAACTTCATAACGTCTAAAACAAATATATTCTCACAGATATTTATTTTTTAATACCTAACAAACTTTATAACGATCATCCTATTCATGATAGTATTTAAATTTTAAATCCATTCACATGGTTGTCTATTTTAAATATCATTTACTTTTTATTTAATTTATAAATTTTGTAATAATTATAATTTATCCATATTTTTATTTGATGAATATATTTTTGGCAGCATATCTAACATCTTTAATTATATAAATTCAACTCATTTGTTAAATTACACATTTAGGTTATAAATTATTTTTTTTATATATGTGAACAGTAATAATGGAGCAATGGATGTTAAAGACAGTTTTAGGATATATTTAAATTAAATATCAATAGCTTAAATTTCAAATGAAAAATTTTCTGTCCAGATATATCAATAAAAAATGTATGAATAGGAAGAACCATGAATTTAACATATATTATTATTTCAATGAATAAAAACATACTCTTAAAATTTTAAAGTTTAATTTGAATTTTTTCATTCATTTATATTTTTGATTTATTTATTTATTCAATCTAAAAACAATCATTTTATCATCGATTCAAATATATTCTAGAATACTATATGTTTATTATAATTATCCACGATTTTAGATATTCATGGTAGTTTTCTATAGAATTTGAAATTTTTGTTTTATGTTAGAATTCAAAAATATATTTATCTATGTAAAACTTGGTTCAACATATATTTTTAATTAATTTAGAAATCGACTGGAACTGTGGCATTTATCTTCTACAGATATAACTCAATTCATTTTTATTTTAAAGTATATTTTTGGATCATTTAAAATCTGTCCTTATACATTCAATTTTTTCTTATGATATAATTATATATATTTGTATAAATTGAAAAAAATCATCAGCATTTCTTTTACCTTTAAACAAAAATTGTAGTTGAAGCTATCGTGTTGTAAGAATCATAAAATTTATGTAAAACTATTGAGAAAAATTACATTCATAGATACTGAGCGTGTTTTTAATCGACATCCTTATCATATCGAAGTAAATTAACTCAATTGTAAACCTTCAAAGATATGGATCTTTGTAATTTTGTTTATTTGGTCCAATAAAATTAATAAATTTTGTCGGGATGCTATTAAGTATATTAGATCAAATAATGAAATAAAATCTCTGATATTTTCAAATAAAAATTTTGTACATTTAGAATTATTATGAAGAAAACTATCAGTAAATATTAATTTTTACAAAAATATTCGTAAATTATATTGTCTTCTAAAAAATATGATATGTGATCTTATTGTATAATTATAAATTTCTTATGTCATATAAATGATCATTTGTATTTTTCATAAGAGTTTGTTCACTGTACTGGTCCCTTAAATTGTTTAGTGCTGAATGATTTATCGTTGGCATCATTATAAGTGTTAGTTTTTGTGAAAAGATAGATAAATTCTGGATGATAAGAATTTAGTTGACATCCTTAACGATTTTTTTTTTTGATCTTAAATATTAAAACAATTTAAGCTGTGGCCTGTTTTAATTTATCATTATTTTAGTTTCTATACGATATAATATTTAAAGATGTTACTTTATCAATATTAATGTTCATCTTCTCATTATTCATTCATTGTAGAATAAACTTTATTTTGACTTTTTATGTATTAAATTCAAAACAAAAAGTTCATAAAAATCATAAATTATTTAATATAATGGGTTTTTATTGCTTTATTAGAATGTTTAAAATGCAACATTTACTGTTTTCATTCTTTTAATATTAAAAATATATTTCTTTATATTTGTGAAAATCTTATTTGGTGATAATCGTGTTGAGAAAGATAGAAGAAATATATGTTTATTAAATGATTTAAAAAAATTAATTGTAAGCTTAGTGAATATTTATATAATTAAATAAGTATTTTTAGTGCCAATAATCATTTCAAAATCTAAAATGTATAATAAATAATCACATCGTATACGAATTTACTTTTAATTCCTTTTCTCTTAAGAGGCTTTTTAAAAATTTACATGATTCATTTTTTAATCGATAAATGATCTCAAACAATTCAAAGATAGCGTTTATGGGTGATCATTGGATTATTGCTAACTTAAAGGTTTACAAAGAAGAAATTTCTCTATGAAAATGAACGTAATAAATATTAAACAAAAAAAATTGTGAAAATAAACTGGTTATCTAAGATATGTTAGTTTTGATTCAAGAAGTTATTAATAAATTTTATATAGTCGAACGATTGTTAATTTAAACAGATTATCCAAACTGTTTTGATTTGTATCATTAACTTATGAAAGAAAAGTTTTAAAATAAATAGCATGATAATAAAACAATATTATGAAAAAATTTAATTTTAAAACCAATATTTTCCGAATACTATTATCTTATTAGTAAAATCAATTAATCTGGTTAACATTGATTGAATGAAAACGCTTTAAGAGAGTTTGCTTATAAAATGAATTTTTAAACAATTGTGAATGTTTTCACAGAGTTAAGACATTAAGTTATGATATATAACTGTGGTAAATAACATACATGATTAATTTTTAATTCGAAGGTTAAAGACAACTAACCATAAATTCTCACAAAATCAATTAACCGTAAAATACTTATCACAAGCTAAAATTCAACCTTAGAAAAATCCAAATGTAAATAATTGACAACATGGAATAAATGCTAGTTTGACTCTTTACAATCAAGATATAAATGAAATATATTTTCAACCAAGATAAAGATGTAAAAATTAACAAAATATTTTAATTTTTAGAATTTAAAATATGTAACAATTTTCGCAATCTCATTAGTTTCAAACTTTAAAAATACTATGCTCTAACTTAAAGTTTTTTTAGTCTTTAAAATTTCTATGAACATATGAAGTGTATTAAACTATTAGAAATTGTAAAATCAATTTAAAAGACTGAAAAAGATTAAAATATTGATAAATAAATGATTCAAATATATTTTACTTTCGTTTATAGCAATTTTTTGATAATTTAGGGAAATTTCATTAATTTTTTAACATATTATTATTTTGAAATGCTACTATTGATATTTATGAGTGATCAGATGATGAAATAAAATTTAATAATTTTGATTTATTTTCTTAAAGCATAACAAAATCAAGTTCTAACCTCATATTATACTTTACTGTGTTAGATAATACATCGAAAACCAAAGAATTTATAATACTTCTCGTCCTAAATGGTATGACATAAAATCTAAAAATCTCGAAATCAAAATTTGAATTTATCTATGGTTCAGATCAAACCATCATATATACAGAAACCAAAATTCAATTTATTGAATATCTTAGTATTATTATTTTAATTGTTGATGTTAATCTAATTACACATAAGATAAAATCCGAAGACAATAATTTTTATTTTTGTCATATTTATAGTTGAATCAGAAATAAGATATAAACTAGATATCTAAACAAATAGATATATCAATTGAAGGCAAATGCTTATGATCTTTAATATTAATAATTGCATAATCTATAAGACCCTGAAAAATTTCACTTCATGGTAAAATTTTTAATAAACTCATAAAAAGTAATCAAACTTTAAATTAAATATATTTTAATATGAGGGTATGAAAATCAAAGGAATTAAACTACTATTTATAACAAACCAATATATTTTTGACTTAAAAAAGTTATTTACAATGTATAAAATTTCAAAAATTTCAAAACGAATCACTGAAAAAAGCATAGTTACAGATACAAACGAGAAAGAATTTTTATTATTTTGAATAATGTGAAATAAAATCGTTTTCAAGAATTAAAACGTCGATTGATTTTTTTATTCTTGTTTTTATCAGTATAAGGATCATTCCAACTTTAAAACTATAAAGCTGCTATAATCGTTTGTTGTTAAAATTTCTGTTTCTGAATTATCATAAGATATTTTTAAAAGATATTAATCTGTAAATTCATGTCATTTTACCCAATTGATCTCTCTTTGGGTTAGATCAAGTACATTTAGAAATATAAAGCCGAATTTAAATATTGATTAATGTCATGAAATTTTGGTAAAAGATGATCTGAAAATGCATGGAATATCATTTTGACTATTACCTTCATAATAGACCAAGGCGATTTTCGACAGTTAAAAACGTTCAAAATTTGCTAAACTATACTTCAAAAATTTTGTGTAATTCTTGATAAAACATATTCCTTTAAAATTTACAGTTGTGTATAAAATGAATAATAATCGAAATGGTTGATATAAGATATTATTCTCAAATGTAAGCTCTGAAGACAATTTCTAATACATTACATTTATAATTCACAAATCTATTTAAGTCATCAATATTATAATTTATCTTTTTTGTCTTTTGAAATAACATAAAGATAAAAAAATTTTAATTTAAAAGTTCTTAACTTTTATGATGAGATTTACAAGTTAATAAAAAATAATTGGCATATTGAACAAAACTAAATTACATAAATATTCAGAAAGTATAAATCTAAATAAGATTGTCATTAAATATTTATAAATATTATTTTGAACTTGAAAAAGCACGATATACAATATATAATAAATATTTATTTTAATTTCCTAAAGATTTCCAAATTAAGATTTTTAATGATTTTACATTTTATAAATGTGACAATTTTTATTTTTGATATTTTTATGTGATAAAAAAGACAAATACCTGAAAAGAATTTGAAAGATATATTTTATTCTTAAAAACAATAATTGTTTTAATCCTAGGATTAACAAAGTTTTATCGAAGATAAAAACATTTTCCTGGTGACAAAATATGAAAAATAATATATTAAAGCACTCTGCCTCTACTAATCAGTTACTACATTTATTTGTCTGACATTATTCTTTCTTTTGATTTATTATAAAAACCAAATTAGATAAAAATAGCATATATTTTAACTTTAAAATTAAAATAAATTTAAAATTGTGTAAATAACCTAGATTATTGAATTTTTACTTTATATAATGTTTTTAAAATGTCAGATTTCAAATATTTACAAAAATAATGGGAAAATCTCATTTGTTAGAGTAAAAATATCTTCATTTTCAACATTTAGGCTTTATACTTTGCGATATATCTATCATTTTTATGTTAATTGTAGTTCCCTTTGTATATATCATTGAATTCGCTTGACAATCATTTCTATTTTTCACAAATTAATTTATACATTAATCATTATCATGGTAAATATTTTTTAATTTTATTAAATCTATTCAATGATAAGCATAAATAATATTAAAATGATGAATGCGCAGATTTATGCTTTTTAAAGATAAATGTAAAATTACCTTTCCATCTTATTTTGTCAAAAAATACTTAAATCGTCTTGATACGCTGAAATCGTAAAAATCGCTGTTCTTTTCGCTCTTAAAATTGAAAAGTTGATATGATTTTACAAATGAGAACCAAATACTGAGGACATTTTATTAAAGTCATAGAATCATTAAAATAAACATAAATTAAAAAAACACTGATAAGATATTTCTTCAAATCAAATAAAACTTTTTAAAAAAATTCTTTGTAGGAAATAAGCATAAGGCAGGTGATAGATTTTTCGTCTTGATAAAAAACAGACCATTTTTACCGAAAATATCCATATCCTTTTAAAATTTCCTGTCGATTCCTAAATAAAGGATATTATTATATATACACATAAAATAGGATTGTTTGATTTGGCGAGAGAGGAAAATGAATTTCAACAATGATTAAATCTAGTCATCGTTAAAGTGAAAATTATATTATCAAACATATGTTAATATGATTTAAATTATAAATATATACAAAAATATATAATTGTTTATTCAATTTCAAATGCGTTAGCCCATGAACAGCCACCTTTAAAATGATAAAAATTAATATATTTTAGAAATATCAATAATTAATAAATACATATTTATATTTAATTTTCTTCTATTGATACGGATAAATTTATAAATATCTTCCTTGATTTTTTCTAAGGTGAACTAATTTTAGATATTTATTGTAAATAAAAATATTGATGAATTACAGAAGAGAGCTTATGATCATATTTTATTCAATATTTTGTCAAATTGGTTGTGATGTCATAATCAAAATCATTAAAGTTTAGTAAATCGTATACCAGGATATTAATTAATTGACGACGATTTTTATTTTTGATTTATTTTTGATTTATTTTTTTGACATTTCTCATGAATTTTGGCACATGCTAGAAATATCAATCTCGATCCTGTATGCAAGCCTTTAAAATTATGTATTCGTGTAACTATAAAAATAATTTTTCAAAAATTTTTATATGATGAATTTTGAGTCTTCTTAAACACTTTAAAAAAACCAAATGCAAAATTTTTTGAATTTTCAAAATCTTTAAAACGAGTTTCTAATTGATAATATTCCCATAAATGATATTATATTATCAATAGAAAAACGTTAGATTGAAAATTATAATTTATTTTTAACTATACATTTAATTTATATTTATGTGATGTGTAAACTATCAACGATGTTTGTTGATTTGAAATGAAGTACAGAATTAAACTTTTTTGAATAAGAAAACCTTCTTATCAGATCAATTCTCTTCACGAAAGACCGCATGTGACTAATATATAAGATTAAATAACAAATGGTAAAAATTCAAATGTTCCTATCAAAAGATAACAAAATTCATTTGTGAAAGACATGTGCTGTAATAAATTTAAATATATATACATTACGAATGCACCACATATTTAAAAAATTGATACGATAATGAAAAACATATCTTGGACTTTAAAACTATCGAATTTTCATTGAAAATAAACAAAAAATCTTTTATTGAGCCTGTGATTGTATGATTAAATCTATTTATAATTTATATTTCTTAAACTACTTATAAATTTTTTGATGGAGACTTATTTAAATAAAATTATTATGTAAAGATTCAGAATATCTTCTTTTACCAATTTCAAGACATAACAGTCGAGATGCAGTTTTTTCAAATTTAACGTATTTTTACGTCAACTAAAAATGAAACATAAAAAATTAACTATTTACATGTAAGACAACAATTTAAATGAGGCCTATTATATTAAAATTAAAAACGCTATCAACAAATTCAGCTATGATCTGAGAGGTTTATATCACTTTCTCATTTGTTACAAAGATTTTAATAGTTTGGACCACTATATTTATATTTGTTAATTTTCGATTTTAAAAACAGAAAAACGTAAACAGAAGATCTGCATATTTAATAATTTTTTTTAAGGATTTTGATTGTCTCACATAAAATTTTTAATCTATTATTGAATGAATTGATGTGTTAAACTTGAATATCAACAGAAAGCATTTTTAATTCACTTAATTCATTTTCAATTTTTTGGGTGATATATGGTCAATTTTTTTATTCATGCTTCTTAGTACAGGAGATTATTTTATTCAAAAAAAGAAAATTAGAATTTAAAAAAAATAATTATTTTATTATTTTGATATAAATTAGATAAAATAAGGAAAGTTAATAAATTATGCTAGGATATATATGTTTGGGTAAATATTTAACATTCCACCAGTAAAGCGATTTCAATTTTAATAATTTTAAAATCATTCAAGAATAATATAATTATCACAATTATATCAAATAAACTGAGTGTTTGTGAAATTAATTGAAAAAAAATTAGGATGTGAATTAACTTACTGGTTTTCAATATATATTATTTTGAATAAATCTATAAATTAAATTGATTTATTTTTATATTAAAAATAAAATAGCATATTCTTTGAGATTATTAACTATTTACAGTCGATTTTAACTTCATTATCATTTGAGAAATATTAACCTTTAATTTTAACTTCTCGTATATTTATAATTTTAATGACTATGTAGTGTTTGCTATATGTATGAAATCTTTATAAAAGAAAAAGTGGAATATTAAATCAACGATAAAATTCTAATGTGAACAATATATTATATAAACACATAAATTGAAGTTACTTTATAATTTAATTAAATTTTGTTTATTTACATTTATTACAATGAATCATAATGTTGACTTTAACTATCAATTTAAGCCTTTACTAAATTAAAAAATAATAAATGGATAATATGCCTCAAATTAAACTTTTATATGACTTTAAAAACAAAATAAGATTTTTTTCGAACACATATTTATATTTCATTTGAAAGGTATAGGGTCAAGCGTTTATTCATTATAAATATTTTTAAAAGGTTTATAATTTTATTTGTTTGTTCAAAGTTGATGAATGTTAAGAAAAATAAGACAACTTATTATTTTATCAACGTTTATCTAAAGACATTTGATATGAGTTAAGGATTGACAAATTACAAAGGTTAACTCTTAAAAAACCTATATTGGAAATTAAACTAATATTTATTCATTCAGACAATGTACTAGATGTAATTAAAATATTAATACTTATTTCTTGATTCATCTAAAATTCTTTACAAACATTCTTCGTTGATACAAAATCAGGAAACTTTTATTTCCCATTGTTTCACATTATTTTATAAATAATAAAATGAGAATATTATTCTCGGTATGATTTATATGTTAATTTATAAAATGAAAAGATATGTAATTTTCATTTTGGATCATCTGTTAGAATTTTCTCGAATTTATAATACACATATTATAAACATTTTTAATCATATTTTTTCTAAATTTGTTTTTTTATCTCGCAACACTCCCTAATTGACAAACTAATTTATCTCATAAATAAATCACAAATGAAAGAATTTTTCAACTGACGAGAAATTAAATGTTTCTTTTTTTTGAAACTATATATTAATGCTTTGATGAATTTTCAGTTATTTTCGTTTCAATCTCGGTTTTTAAGTTATGAGATTATAATTAAAGATAGCTTTTTTTAATTAATTACTTGTTTGAGTTTTTTAAGTAAAATGTGAATTTGAAATAATTACAGATACATAAATTCGATAAAAAATGATAAAGTTCTTTCAAAATCAGAAGCATTTGAAAGCATAATGTCACGATATCTTATAAATATTGTGATAAATATAATTCGATATTATTATTAACTTAAGATTTTAATTTCATCATAAATGTATCTTTCAAATCAATAACAAAAGAATTTAACTATAAAAATGATAAAAAGTTGAATTATTTCATGTAGCTTCATTATTTTATATACTTCTAAAGTTAAAAGAAAATTTTAGTTTACTTAGTTTAATGCAAATTGTCATACTATAAAATTGAATTTAACCTTTTTTGTCATTTATGTTTATTTCAGAGAGTCGCCTTCGTACTTTGTCAACTAATTTTCAGAAAATTTTAATGTGTAAAATAAATATAAAAGACCCTTTTGTAAAAGAGTCTTTTAAAAATATATTGATATTATTCTTAATTTATTCATTCGCCTACGACGTATTATCAAATTGTTTTCATTTCTATAATAAGATTTTAATATCATTCAAGAAATATCAAGTGATATTTAATTCAATCACCTTTTTTATACTTCTATTTATTTATTAAAATCAACAACCTTATGCTTGAATGTTTACTTGGGGGTTTGCAGATGTAAGATAGGATTCAAAAATATTTTTTGCATCTTTCATATAAGATTAAGATTATGAATTTATCTGCCTTGTTGTGTAAGGAGACTTTTCTTTTGCTATTATTAAAAAAAGATTCGTGAAACTACTATCAAACAATCTATTTACTTCCAAATATGTTGAATTTGCCTTTTTGAGAAAATTATTCGAAAATTTTAACTTTCAATATATATGGCTTAATTTTAAATTGATTTTATGTAGTTTTTACGCTAAATTTCATGTTTACTTTGATTCCTTTATATCATAAATATTTTTAATATTTACCAAATGAACAAAATGAGAAAATAATTATTTTTAGCTTTTAAAGAATGAATTTATGACAGTAATTGAGCCCAAATTACGTGAATGTTTCTTAATTTAGCATATTAATATTAAAAACCTCAGAGAAATTTAAATTTTATCAATATTTATTTTTATCGCTGAAAGTAATAAAATGGACATTTTACACTTAAATGTTGATTTAGCTAGATTCTATAAAATATTATTAATATTTGTCTAGTTGAAAATTTTAAAATTTTTTGAACGAAATACGTAAGATAAACGAGCTTATATAATATTAATTTGAATTATTTAGAATAGTAAGAAGTTGCATTAATTTTATCGAGCTTTAAAATAAACTGACTTACGTTGTTAAAAATCCTCAATGGATTGATTCATTAAGATTAAATCCATGAACATTTTTTGTTATTATATGAATAAATATTTATTTTAAAATGTATAAGATATTGGCTCTTGTTTCAATTCAACATCTTTTATAATCATTATAATCGTAGTATATAAGAATGATTTAAGATAGTTATTGCTCTAAAATAAATTATAAAATTAAAAAATCTATTTCATAAATGTAAAATAATTTGAATATTTTTATAAATAAATATTTTTGCACCTAATTATTATATTTATATGTATCATTTATAATTTAACATACCAAAAGGAAAATGTTTTAAAAATTTGAAATTGAAAACTCTGATCATTTATATTTTTTCTTAGATTATTAATATTTGAAATACGAATGATATAAATTCAAAATGAAAGATACATTTCGTCAATTCTTTATTTTACAATACATATAATTAAAATATTTACATTTTTAGTCTTTCAAAAATATTAAATTGTGATAATGGTGACAAAATTAATATAAAATCGAGAAATTCACAAATATTTAAAATAACTATGCTTCGGTCAAATTCAAAAAGTGTCATAAAAGTTTCTATAGAATAGTAAATTTGAGGTGAAATTTTTAAAATTAATTATTTTACTCTTATGAATTTAATTTTCAAGATAATAAAATAAAATTGAAAATAATTTACGATATTTGGTTTAATTATCAGAATATATAAAATAAATATAATTCTTGTTATTAATTTTAAACATAAATCGTCTTCATTAAAAAATATTTTTGAGTATAAATTTTTAATTGTGAAAAATAAATTATTATTGATTTGTTTTTTGGGTTCCAGGAAAGGTAAAATAGCATAAATAAAAAAATACAGCATTTTTAAGTTATAAAATTAAATTAGTATCTATTTTAACCGAAATTCATAATTTTCCCATATTTTTAAGTTATCTAATAGAAAACTGTCTTTGATCTGTAATGTATAAATTTTATCGATGTCATGTAGACATGTTCAT